>JAPYZC010000180.1:0-53037 GCA_030522665.1 Ichneumoninae sp. A BG-2022a
TTCCTTCGGTAACAGAAAGTAGCGTGCGGGTCTCTATGACTGAGACTTCCTCCATTTAAGTGTGCTAAGCACCGGGAAGGATCGGGAGACGTTGGCAATCATATGGATCGCAGAGCACCACTAAAACCGCATGCAGCAGGGCGCGCAGGTCCATCGAATCGGACGCAATTTTTTTTTTTTTTCGGAAACCTTCGATTTAACGGAAAAGAAATTCCGTCCATCCATCGAATCGGACGGAAATATTTTTTTCGGAAACCTTAGATTTAACAGGAAAAAAATTTCGTCGATGCATCGAATCGGACGGAAATATTTTTTTTCGGAAACCTTTGATTTAACAGGAAAGAAATTCCGTCGAAATTTTTTTTTTTTAAACCTCCGACCTAACGGGAAAGAAATTATGATTGATCCTCATTTTCCGTGCGCAATAAACCGCTTATCAACGAATGTTGCCTCGACAATTAAAGTGCAGTTAATTTGTTTACCGACATTGTCGAAACGAATTATGCATCGCGCATCCGCGAAGCTCTAAAAAGACATTAATTTCCTTCGGTAACAGAAAGTAGCGTGCGGGTCTCTATGACTGAGACTTCCTCCATTTAAGTGTGCTAAGCACCGGGAAGGATCGGGAGACGTTGGCAATCTAAGCACCGGGAAGGATCGGGAGACGTTGGCAATTATATGGATCGTAGTGCATCACTAAAACGGCATGCAGCAGGGCGCGCAGGTGCCCGACATGAAGATCGTCGATGCTGGGCCCTGAATCTCCGAGGAATGTACAAGACAGGACGAACCGGCGAAGGGGGGGGGAGTAGCGGTGGGGGGGGGGGGGCTACCTAACTGGAGCATCGCTTCTGCCGGTGCTGCCGAACGTCGAAGAACGAGCAACGAAAGCCCGGTGATTAGCGAGAGTTGCTGCCGAGAGGCGAGTGAAAGAGTTGAGAGTATATAGAGAGGAGGCAGTAGGTAGATCGAGCGGCAACTCCACGACTCCTGTCCGGTGGCCCACGCCTCGCCGTAACTCGCCGCTCGTCCACCACACGTTCTCTTTCCGCTTTTTTTTTTTTTTTTTTTTTTTCCTTTTTTTTTTCTCCCCCTTTTTTTCTTTATTCTTCTTTCTTTGTTGCAGCCAGCTTCTTCTTTCGACGGTTCCACACCCGTGAATTCGTGCCGGGAGGGACCAAAAAATAACGACTTGCCACTTTTTAGTTTCGTTTTTTTTTCTTTTCTTTTTTTTTTGGAGTCGATTCGAATGCCGGCGAAAACATATATCGCTGCCGCTCCCGATAATTACCGCTCGCGATCGAATCGCGGACGACGGAGGAGCGTGTCCGCGCGGCCCATGATTAGGATCAACGTGGACAGAATTTTTTAAATCGCCATGTTTCGGTCGATTTATCTCGACCGGCTCTCTGTCACCTAACTCGCCGCCGAGGGGAAGATCATCGACGCTCGCAACGGAGGCGCTTCGATAAAAGTTTGGTAGGTAGGATAACCCAAAAGCATAACTTTCCATAAAAATTAGGGTTTTTTTTAAATGGGTGTACAACTTTTGCAAAAACGTGTATTTCGGACACTCGCAGCGATGTATACTTTATTTTCTTTCGAGTTCCTTTGCGTTTGGAACGTAACGCTCTTTTTTTTGCGTCGATTTAAACGCCTCCAAAAAGATGTGTCGTTGCCGCTCCCGATAATTACCTTTTGCGATGGAATCGCGGACGACAGAGGAGCGTGTGCGCGCGGTCCATGATTAGGATCAACGTGCACAGTAAAACAGCTACGTTTTATGTTCATTTTACGACAAAAATCTTATTCATTTTACAAAATTGTCTATTAATTTTAAGAGTATTTTCCATAAACATGGTGGCCGTTTTTTCGCCGGAAAAAAATTCTCTGACTTTTCCCTGACCAACCTTCTAACGACTTATAATCAAAAAAATTAATAACGCAAATGAAAATTCCTAATTATATTAACATTAAATTTTTTTTTTCAAAATGTTCCCATTTTCTTTTTTTTTAAGGCTCCCTTCTATGTACTTCTTATTTGTTTATAAAAGGTTCGGCCACAATTTACTTCTTCCCTGACCAATTTAAAAATTCCCTGACCTTTCCCGGTTTTCCCGGTGTTCCCTGACCGCAGCCATGATAAAATTAACGACAAAATAACAGTGGAAGTGTATGGACAAAAAATGTCTGTCAAATGTACAAATCTCTTTTACTGTGTGGACAGGATTTTTTAAATCGCCATGTTTCAGTCGATTTGTCTCGACCCGCTCTGTCACCCACTTCAGCGCTGAGGGGAAGATAATCGACACTCGCAGCGGTCGCGCTTCGCTAAAAGTTAGGTACGTAGGAAACCCAAAAGGATTTTCAATAAAAGTTAGTTTTTTTTATCTGACCATAATTTTTGCAAAAACGTACTTCGGACCATTTTTTTGAATTCGTGTGCGTTCGGAGCGCGAGCGCTGTCAGCGTGTCGCCACTGAATAGGTTTTCGGCCAAATCGGGTATACGTCCAGGCTGCAAGAACGATTGCAGAAACAAGCGATTGGAGAAAATGCGCGATTCCTCGTGTGTGGCGGGCGGGAGGAAAAATGCTGCACTGTTATAAATCCGTGACTTTATCGGCACGCTTTCGAGTTGAACTCAGCCGTTTTGTACCGGTGTATCGAACGCGACGGAGCGCGCGAGTCGAGGATAGAGCGAGGGAGTCAACGTTGATATGTGTCGCGAGGAAATGAGAAAGACAGTGGGGAGTTCGGCGTGGGAGGGTCGCGGCGGGAAGGAATTTCCATTTGAAAGAGACCCGTCTCGACCAAAAGCTTATGTTTATTACAATTACCGTGCCTCTCGTTTCGCTCAGCGAGACTCGAAGAAACCACCGAAATAAGAGAAAATAATACAAACATTGCGTTGAGACGTATATGTGTATAGATGTATATGTTGTGCAAAAGTAAGATAAATAATCGGCAAGGGGAACGAAGCAGTACGGCAAAGGGGTAACTCGGTACGTTCAAATTTTATTTTAATATTCCTCTTGGTTCTTCCGCGAATTCCGGCTCGCTCGCTCGTCCTGACAAAGGATTCGGATCGGAGAGCGCATCGGGACTTGCAAATGTAACAAATTCCTCACTCCGCAGCCCCCGACGGGACAAAGAATTACGGAAATAA
Organism: Ichneumoninae sp. A BG-2022a; assembly: GCA_030522665.1. Classification (NCBI taxonomy): domain Eukaryota; kingdom Metazoa; phylum Arthropoda; class Insecta; order Hymenoptera; family Ichneumonidae; species Ichneumoninae sp. A BG-2022a. The sequence goes on from JAPYZC010000180.1 coordinate 3,169, forward strand.
TTTTAAACCCCTCCAATGCGAGACAAAAATTTCAATCGCGATTTGTTTGAATCATCGTCGTGCGTAATGGTACATTAAAGTGGAGGCTCTCACACAAGTTCGGTAATCTGATGCAGAAATTCGATTCTTTTTTTACACGGCAAAAAAGTTTTGCACATACAACAAACATTTCTAACACTTTTTCTTTGTTAATTTTACAACTTTTTATATACGATGGTAAAATTAATGAGGAAACCTTTTTTTAACCCTTCTTACACAGTAAAAAAAATGTCGTATTTTTAACAAACTTTTTGTTGTCCACAAACGTTATTTTCCACAATTATTTTCCAAAACGTATCTGTTAAATTAACAAACATTTATGTAAAATGGACAACTTTCTTTCTGTTTCAATTATAAAAACAAAAATTGTGAACGTTTGTAGACGTTCATGAACAAGAAACCTTGGTTAAACCTATGTTACTCTCTAAACAAATAATTTTTACCCTCTACTCCGAGGAAATAAATGGTACAGAATTTTTAGGGTGAAAGTCGCGAAGACGGCCCGCGCACCGCTTAGGCCGTAAAGCGGCACTTTTACGAAAAAAAAAGTTAGTTCTTGCTTATTTTGTGAAGTACCCAAGTGTCCCGATGGAGATAAAATTAGAGGCGTGTGAAAGTCTGAACATTATAATATGCGCTCTCCATGCAAATAGATCATGTCCGGTGGAGAAGAGAGCGGCTGTTAAACTCGCTATCTAGATGCATACTGGAACTACCAGTGGAATAGGTCAGCAATATATATACATATATATATGTGTAAATATATATTTTTTGTAGGTCCAAAGTGTGCTTGCGGAAACTGTTCATCGATGCTCCACATAAGCGCGTTAGGTCCGTTCAATACACGGTTCGAATAAAATAACCAAGGCTCGCATAAAAGTATCGAGGGAGAGGCGAGCGAGGGGGATAGTTTTGTATAGTATGATAATGTAGGTAAATAAAGTGTACTCGCGGGGGGGACTGCAGGTACTCCTTACACCGGTGTATATACGAGGCACAAACCAGAAACGGTAAAGTGGCGAACGCGAGGTCGCTCTTTGAACATATACCAGAATCTAACTGACGATCGAGGCGGATAAGAAGGTGGAATACCTACGCGTGTTCAGCGAAGCAAAACGCGAGCTGTCTCTTCGCCGGGCTGTGCCGAAGCTATAAGCACGGCACACAAACGAACGGCTAACCACCGCAATGCTTGGTGCCAAGTTATTACTTGAACTCACGTGCTTACGCTATACCTACTTACGTATACTTATACATAGTTGCGCGCCGTACCGGCGCTGCTCTGTAATTTAGACGTGGATAAAAAAACAACATGATCGAGCCGAGAATCGATCGTCTCGGCGAATATGTTTCTCAACGGAAAATTAGGAAGGTGAAAATGAAAAGGAAAAAATTATACGTCTGTGAAAAGAAACTTCGGAAAGGTGAATGCGCTTTTGTCTTTGACGCGCGGAAAAAACTTAACTGGATTTAGGTGAGGTGTTTTGCACTTCTGCACTCAAATTGCTCGATGCGAAGAGCAGAAACGACTTTTCGTAAAATATAAGCGCCTAAGGTAGGGGAGAGGGGGGCAAAATGGGACAGTGGGGCAAAACGGTTTTAAAAATCCGGATGTATCGTTGGGAGAAAATGGGGCATCAAACAATTATTGGAACACTGAGTTTTGCTTCCGGTGTCCCGTTTTGCCCCATTGTCCCATTTTGCCCCGCTCTCCCCTAAGCGTCTAACGGGTCGTGTTCAGGCATATCGTTTTATGGACGGGCACATTGAGGCGCAATGCGTGTTTTGAATTTGATGTGTTAAGTTAAAGTGCATTTCTCGATTTTACTCGAAATTGCGTCTGAAACGGCGAACACCTCGCCCACTTGTCCGTCGTCATTTCCGTCATCGGAGTATGGCTGAAGGGTTTAAGAGCGTGTAAGATAGCGCGGTCGGTAATAAAATCTGCAATTGATTATTTTATGATACTGAGCGAGCTACGACTCAAAGCAAATACTCACACGAGGCTGTATTGACATCCGCTTCACGTAAGAATTTGCTTTTAATCATACATGTATTGCATTGATAAAATGAATTAATCATAGTCTTTATGACCGCCCGGGCGCACTTTGAGTGGGAAGGAAGAATCTGAAATTTTGAAATTTCACATCCCTCAATGATCGGAAAATGATAAATAATTTTTCGCGCTTTCTCCCGAGTTTCCTCGGAACGCTCGCGTCATCACTACATCGCGTTTCTGACTGAAAAATTGCCGAGGTGCGAGTTTAAAAAAACCTTACGAGGACTGCACGAAGAAACATTTACCTTTGTCTTCAACCATCTCGCAATAACCGTGCAAATTTATTAATAAACGCTAAATGATTTTTTAATTTGTGTTTCTTTCACGCGTTTTTCTTTCGCCCGGTAGGAACAGCAGCGAGTGGTAAAAGTTGATTTTTTGACGTCGGTTCGCTCGGCTCGTTCGCGGAGTCTTCTCGGAACAGTGGCTATTACTGTGACGACATTCGCGACGGCAATCAGCACGTCGGTGCGAGGACAACGGCTCTGTTTGCCGTGGCTCTCTGTCCAGCCTGTCGGACTTCACTTGCGCCGCGTTCCACGGACGTTCGCGCAAATTTTATCTTCTTACGGCGCGCTTTTCCCTCCTCGTGGCTCTCCCGCTGCGATACGCGTCTCTCTCGGTCCAGGCCAAACGGGGACGCCCGCGCCGGAGAAACGGCATCGGATGCAACATGACCAGAAGCCTTCCTCCTGGCCAGGCCCAAGAGTAGGAGGCGGACTGCGCGCGAGTGCGGTGGAAACCGACGAGTAAATAACGGCCGAGAAACGGTAGGTGAGCGCCTACCGTTCGCAATTTGCATGCATCATTCGCGGATGCGAAATATCATTCGAATTCCAGCGTGGAGATATTTTATGTCGGACGCGCACGTGGGTGCGAAATTTATTTTCTCGCACAGCCGCTGAATTCAATATCGTCTACAGTTGCTTAATCTCGGGTACTTGGGGAAAACCTTTGATTATGAATTTGATTAAATTTTGCAATTTGGCCGATATTTCCGTTCCCATGGATCATGCTTGTGGCTCTGGTGGACACGGAAATATTAGCTTGCGGTGCTTGCAATTATGCTGGTACAATGACGGAGAATATGGACCACCGATTTTTCCTGAATTCTTCGGCCTAAGTCGGATGGACGTGTTCAGGACATATGTTAGGGGAGAGCGGGGCAAAACGGGAAAATTAGTCAAAACGCAATTCTCCAATATCTTTGAGGTGGTAGCGTTGGTAGTACGTCGGACAAAACTGGTTTGAGAATTCAGATGTATCGTTGGGACAAAATGGGGCATCCAAAAATTATTGGAAAATTGAGTTTTACCATCGCAGACCCGTTTTGCCCCGGTGTGCCATTTTGCCCCGGTCTCCCCTACACGATTTGCTACATCGGCACCGAACCATATGAAATATGTGCCTAACATCCTGTCGTATCGATTTCACCTCGAAGACGCTGAGAAGTGTGTATTCCGAGCGGAGTAAATACCTCGATGAAGCCTAAGGTGTGAATAACACGTGTGTGGTCTTCCAGGGTTAAAAAAACAAATAGAGGAAGTGAACACGAGGAATTGGCGGCGGCTCGAATGTTATGCGATTACCAATTTCCCGATCGAGTTGAGAACGAAACAGCTGTTGGATTAACGATCGGCGCGAATAAATTGAAGAAAAAAAAGAAAATTGCACAACATCCGTCATATCGCGCTTTCGGATCAACAGTGTGACGACCTTAAAAATAATTCGCTTCCGAAACTTCGCAAAAAACCTTATCTTTTTATCCTTTCCCCCCCGAAAATCCGATATCATTTGGTTAAACCAAAAATCGCAACTTTTCGCAAAAAATGCCACCTTACAATTTTCGCTAATCCGTCATTTTAAATACACCAGGACTGCCATCCTGATGTATTTATCCCCGCCGACCACGAATCCGCTACTTATTCCACTCCTACCTAAATATTCGATAATCGCAACCAGAGGTCTTTAAAAAAAAAGTATTATTTTCGGCGATTGCGAGTCTCAAATTGTTCCCGAGTGCGCGAATAGCGCTGACGATGTTGCCGGCAGTAAAAAGAGAAAAGAAAAAAAAGAGGGAATGCGAGCGACTACGCCTCCAAAATTGCCCCTTCCCCAAGTTAAAGCGAGGCGGGGGCTCTGAAGATGAAAAAATATGTATTGAAATCCACGTGGACGTCGAGAGGAGACGAGACGCGAATGCGTTCGAACCTACTGGAACGAGCTGCGACACTGCCATATACCTATATACCTATATAGCTATATACCTATATAGCTATATAGCCATATAGCTATATAGCTGCCCCTTCGTTTATATCGACACACCGCCACATATGATACCAGTTTGTATTCTGCATTCAATGTTTCGATGAAAACGGGACGGATAGATGCGAAACCCAACGAGCGAAGAGCGTGAAAAGATACCCCGAGAGCGCACACATCCGCGCCCCATCCCGGATATACATGCACGATAATCTTCCGCGTGTCTGTGACTCCATGTGTGCGCACGCAAAGTTCGAAGGGGGGGAGTGAGCGAAAGGATAAAAACCGATGCAAACGCACCAAACGGAGTGGAACGCATTGAAATATACGTAACACGCGGGCACACACGCGTGCGCACCGGAGGGGAGGATGCGAGTGTGTGCGAGTCGCAGTCGCGAGGGGCAGCGCGATGAGACGGAGGGAGAACGATGGGGGAGACGCGAAGTTCGAGCGAGGAGCGAAGAAGCGAAAAATTGAAGAAGGGGAACCCCCCGGGAGAGAGCGGAAAGGGGAGCCGATTAGCGGGTCGAAGAGGGGACGAAGAAGAGGAAGCCGCGCGTCCCGAAGGGTCTTGAGGGGGGCAGGAGGGGGCGGGGAGGGGGGAGACGGAATGGCGCATGCGCGACGGGCGTGGGAACGTCGCGAGTCCGGGACAATCTCTGTGCCGGGGCCAGAGCCCCGAGGATTCCCGATCACGGCCGAGCGGCCACGATCCAAGGCCCCTCGGGGGGGGCCCCCTCGATCATTCCCAGTGGTTCTCAGTAACTGGGTGAGACACTCCGAAGCGCACATCCCTTCGCGGATTCCGCTGGGTCGCGTGCAGCGCACCCTTCGCCATGTCGCCTCGAAGTTCAACCCCTCAAAGGCTTTTTGTTACCCGGAAAAAAAATTTGGCAACATTATTGTAAGAGAAAAAAATCCATACTCCCTTTGCAGTCCCTCAAAGTCGGACGTCTTATCCACCTACACTGAGCGGCCTGAACGTCTTTTTTACGTCGTGCAAAACAAATGATTTTTTATTTATTTTGTTAAAACTCGAAGGACGTTTTTTCAATTTTGTAAATTTGTAAATTTTGTTAAAACCCGGGGAAAAAATGTATATTTTTTTTCTCTGTTTGCCGATGCTTCGTCGATGGGTTTGAATGTGTAATGAGGGATGCCTTGGAGAGGCGTTTTTTTGATCGGGAAAAAAATAGTTTTTTGAAAATATTATTGTAACAGAAAAAATGCATCCTCGCTTTGCATCCCCTCAGAGTCCAGCCCTAAAATGTTTTTTGTCTATGGTGAAAAAAAATGTAATTTTTTTACATCTTGTTTTGGGAGACAAAAATTGATGCTCGTAGGGTGGTAGATTTTTTTTCTGTGTTTGCAGACGTTTCGTCGATGGGTTTGAATGTGTAATGAGGGATGCGTTGGAGAGGCGTGCACTTACATCCACTCAAACTCACCCCTGACATTTTTTTCCTCGGGAAAAAAATCGTTTTTTGAAAATATTATTGTAACAGAAAAAAATTCATCCTCGCTTTGCATCCCCTCAGAGTCCAGCCCTAGAACGTTTTTTGTCCATGGAGAAAAAAATGTAACTTTTTTACATCTTGTTTTAGGAGACAAAAATCCTCGTAGGGTGGACGATTTTTTTTTCTGTGTTTGTCGACGCTTCGTCGATGGGTTTGAATGTGTAATGAGGGATGCCCTGCAGAGGCGTCCACTTCTCGATAAGTTTTGCGACGATGAATGGGGTGAAACTATATGACAGAGGGATAAATACGCGCAAAGTGGCTTGGTCCCCCCCCCCTCTCCCCTCACCCCATGGACGCTGCGATCGTTCGCAAACGCTTCATGCAGGCATACGAGGCGAAATTGAATCGTGCACGTGCGAGCCAAGAGAACCCGGCCATCTGCGCCGAGATTCGCCGGATGTTTCATTGATAGATGCGGCGCGGGAATGGCGACGAGTGCGTTACGCACTATTACAGTAGTACGTGCTGGATGCTGCGAGAGGGACGACTGTGGGTTGCAATTGTCCGTGCCAATTGCGGTTTTTAAATCCGTAGATCGTTGCGGAACGATGTTGGCTTTTTTGGAACAGGAGTATTTACCACATCTTTTTTATATCGCAATTTTTAAACCCTTTTTCATCGACAAAAAGACACAGGGTTTTTTTTGCTAGAAGTAAATCGCGTTCAAGCCGAAAATGAAATTCGTTCAGTTCCAAGAATCATATGGAGAATCATATGGAGAATCATATGGAGAATCATACGGAGAATCATACGGAGAATCATACGGAGAATCATACGGAGAATCGTACGGAGAATCATACGGAGAATCATACGGAGAATCATACGGAGAATCATACAGAGAATCATATAGAGAATCATACAGAAAATCATACAGAGAATCATACAGAGAATCATACGGCGAATCATACGGCGAATCATACGGAGAATCATACGGAGAATCATACAGAGAGTTACACAGAGAATCATACAGGAAATCATACAGAGAATCATACAGAAAATCATACAGAGAATCACACAGAGAATCACACAGAGATTTTCACAATCACACTGAAACTCATGTGGAGACTCAAATCAAGCCATACAGAGCGACTCACACTGGGAATTACAGGGAATTTAAAGAGCGACTCACACGGAGACTCGAACAGAACTCAAACAAAATCCTGGCAAGAGCTCGAGCCAAAAAAACCGGTCAGTAAATGCGATAAATGTAATGACTGTTCTTCAAATTTTAGCATATTCAATAGCATTAATTATATTTTAGCATATTGGCCCATCATATTTAAAAAAATATACTAATTTGCGGTGGAAATATCTTACGATGTACGAAGGTATAATGTAGATATGAGAGTCTGTACGCGACAGCGGGTAGCGAGGAGTAACACGTGTGCCCTATCCCGGCGACCACCTTATGTCGATCTTCCGTCCGAATATAGTATGGTAAACGACTCGGTGGTAGAGGCCAGACGTCCGCACTTGGAAGTCACAGCAGCCGCATGGGCTTCTTGGCTACACACTCGCTGACGTTTATAGTTTATACAACGTGGAGCCAAGCCGCGTCTCCCCCCGTATCGCATGCAAACGTAACGGCAGCGGCTGTAGCACGGTGACTCTCGAAGCTCGGCTAAAAGAGTTTCAACATGTGTATGTAATACGTAAGCACGTCTTTCAGTTTGCTCGCTGCAGACAGAAAGGACTTTCCGACGCTTTATCATTCAATTCAATGCCACCGTCTTGACCTACAATTCTTAACTTATTCGGTCAATCTAATAGAAGACGCTGTACGGTGTCTCTGCACTCGACAAAAAAATGGAGCGAAAGTTAAAAAAAAAAAGAAATCTGAATAAAAAAATAATGTAAATAAAAAATGGAACAAAATATTATTTTTTTTTCTGTATTCACTTTTTCGTTGGAGAAGAACTAAATGATTTGCCTCTGGAAAACGATACTTGGGTCCACCATGGATCCATGAATTGTGAAGTATATATATAGTCTGTAATATACACACTATTAACTATATCGGCACGACGCCTGGACAGATATGTGGGACACATTCTGTCGTATCGATTTTAATGTGAAGCTGAAAAATATCGATTTGTGGGAAAGTTGCTGGTCGATGAAGACAACGGTGACCAAACACGTGTAGTTCTCCAGCCTCAATTATTACGTAAAGGTTTTTTTTTAAATATCGATTTTTGGGAAATTTACCGGCGATGAAAAGAATGGTGCCCAAACGCCTGTGGACCTTAAGCCCCAATTATTGGGTAAAAGCTTTATTGTTTTTTTTACTTATTATACGATGCAATCGAAAGATCCGAACGATCTTCCAACGCGTTAGTAACGTGTGTTGCATGAAGCTGGAAAATGTCGACTTTTGAGAAATTTACAGGCCGATGAAGACAACGGTGCCCAAACACATGTGCACCTTCAACCCTAATTATTACGTAAATATTTAAATTTTTTATGTATTTTTTATTTACGCTACAAAACAATCAAAAGATCCGAACGACGTCCCAACGCTTCGGTACCGTGTGTTGCATGCGGGACTGTACATTTTTGGAAAATTTACAGGCCGATGAAGACAACGGTGCCCAAACGCCTGTGGACCTTCAGCCCCAATTATTACGTAAATATTTAAATTTTTTATGTATTTTTTATTTACGCTACAAAACAGTCAAAAGATCCGAACGACGTCCCAACGCTTCGGTACCGTGTGTTGCATGCGCAAAATGCCGCATCGACATACGTGCGCTCCGTCCACACGTTTCGTTCTCGGTTTCATTCTCTGCCTCCGTCCGTTCTCCATTCGTTCATCGCCGAGCCGAAAGAGGATCCTCCTCAGCCCGCGCGCGGCAGAGACGACGACGACGCCCGGCGTCGTCCACGCCGCGGGGTGTCCCTCGGATAAAAAGCATATTTTGACAGAGCCGAGGGCAATATAGCCTTCGTCATCGAGAAAGAGAGGAGAGGCCCGTCGAACGAGCCGCCGAACGAACGACCGAATCGCTCGTTCTCTTACTCATCTCTCGAAACGTCCGTAAGTTACACGCGGGATTTAGAGACTCTCGTTCTCCGCGGGGGAATGACGACGACGACTATCTCGCGGCTAAAGACTCGCGTAACCTCCCGTCGGGCCGGGCCAGGACGTGTCACCCGCTGGAATCTCGAACGTGACTTAAAACAAGTTTCAAATAATACGTCCATACACGAAGACACATGCGCGCGCGCGCGAGTGTATGTGACGAGCAACTGCGCGATGAGCCGCGAGTGTCGAATCATTTTCTGGCCACCCGCGGTTATTGTCCCAGCCCGGCCCGGCCGAGGACCGAGCCGAATTAAGTAGAAACTTATTTAAAGAAGGCGGAATTTTGTGGGTTTTTTTACTGATATATTAAGCCTAGAAAAGATCACACATATTTTTGTGTTACTGCGTTCGTCTCGGGCGGCTCCGATGAGAAATAAATTTTGATTCAGCTTGCGCGCAGTTAAACCTGAAACACCACACACGGAGATCTGGGGAACCTCGGTCGGTAAAGAATACATTTAAAGAAATAATAATTTGTCGATCTCAGACACGTTACGTGAAGCTTGTGATGTTTTTCATATTTACTGTCTTGTTACGTCACCTCGACTAACGGGTTACTTGGAGCTTGAGGTTTAGATTTGTGCTGAAGTTACATTGAGGAATATTGAATTTTGGTGAAGCAGCGCAACGAGGAATATTTTGTGTTAATGCTAAATAAAACAAAGTTTCGCCGTCGCGAATTGGGCAAAAACTTGTGTAACGCATTTTACCAATCGCGTTGCTGATTCGACTCGGCCGCGTCGTTCAATTCTCTAGGGCACAAAATACAAAGAGCAAAAAAAAACAAACATGTTGCTTACATCTTGACGTTTCGATTTTGCTAAAGTTTAATAGAGAAATATTTGTTTTCAGTAAAGCGGTGCAAACAGGAATATTTTGAGTTCATACCAAATAAAAAAAAGTATCGTCGTCGCGAATTAGGCAAAAACTTGTATAACGCATTTTACCAATCGCGTTGCCGATTCGACTCGGCCGCGTTATTCAATTCTCTAGGGCACAAAATACAAAAAGCAAAAAAAAAACGAATACATTGCCTAGATCTTGACTTTTGATTTTGCTGAAGTTAAATTGAGAAATAATGATTTCTGGTAAAGTAGCGCAACAAGGAGAATTTCGACTTAATACGAAATAAAAAATATATCGGCGTCGCGATTTGACAAAACTCATAAAACTCATTGCTAAACTTAAATCGAGAAATATTGATTTTTGGCAAAGCAGCGCAACAGGAAATAGTTTGACTTAATACTAAATAAAAAAAGTATCGTCCTCGACTATTGGGTAAAAAATTGTAAATCAAATTTTGCTATTCGCGTTGCCGATTTGACTCGGCTGGGTGGTTCAATTCCCCGGGGCACGCGGTGCAAAAAAAGAAAAAGAAAAAGCTTTTTGTCTATTTTTTTTAACGTGCCGGCTCGGTCGGATGGCGCGTTACGGTTTATACTCGGTAAATGCTGCGGGTCCGGACAATGAGGACGCGCCCTGCGAGCTTCCCGCAGCTTGTAGAGCTGGCGAATGCGTTTCATGGCTTTCTACTTGTTCTATGCAGGGTTCCGCAGGGGTCTGTGTGTGTCCCTGTACTCTATCCGGGAAGGAGAGTCCGCACGTTTCCAGGGGTGTGTATCATCATCCATCATCGCGCATATGTCGCTCCCGTTCACGAGGCGCACCCTCTTCAAGTTGCAACACGCAGGTTAACGTGCATGTGTGCGCGCGCGCACACATGCACGTGTGTGAGCCGCAACAGTGCGTGTGCACCGCACGAAGTTCTACAAAGGCTTGGCTCTCTCGGTTCAACATCGAAATCCGGTTTTCACGTTCGCCTTTCCTGATTGTCCGGTCGCCGTTAAAGGGACTCACGGCACGCAATCGTTTTTGCTACCCTCTGTCCGTACTCATATATTTTTAAATAAATCATCCATTCGTCTACAAAAAAAAATTGCATGTGACGTTTCTATTTAAAGATTGTTGTCGACTAGTCCCAAGTGTGGACTCGTAATTTCCGCCGCGGGGCGATTCGATAACCACGAATTTACTGTCGCTGGTTCGGCGAGATTTAATTGGGAGGTTATTAAATGAAATTGCATCTACGTGAATGGAAGTGAATTTTACTCGGCAATTTTTTATCGGGCGCTTGTAAATCAATCGGTGAGAGAGTAAAATCGTGTGGTTAATTTGTCATCCGCCGATCTAAAAAATTATTCGTGAACCGTAAAAAAATCGGGTAGGCTAGGAAAGTATATCTGTATTTTTTGTTATTTTCCTCCAATTTTATATTTTGCCATTGACAACGATAGGGTTAAAATTCATTTATCGAGATGTATGGGCGAATAAAAGAACAATGCTTTCCAATTTTATATCAAATATGATACATTTTTATATGATAAATTTTTATAAGCTGAATCGTCGATATCCATATTTTTCGCGATCCTCATACCATGTTGCGCATCAACTACGAAAGGGAAAAAATTGTTTATCGCATCGTATAAAAATGGCGAGGTTAATAAATTTATATGCTGAATCGTCGATATCCGTATTTTTCGCAATCCTCATACCATAAAGTTTATTAACGACGAAAGGGTAAAAAATTGTTTACCAAGATATATGAAAATGAAAGAATAATGCGGTCTAATTTCATATCAAATATGATAAATTCGTATCGTACCGTATAAAAATGGCAGGGTTCATAAATGTATATGCTGAATCGTCGATATCCGTATTTTTCGCAATCCTCACAGCATGCTGTGCATCGACGACGAAAGGGTAAGAATTTGTTTACCGAGATGTATCGGCGAATGAAAGAATAATGTTGTGATTGGTTACAGTTCGCCGAGAGAAACGAGAACAAGGGAACGAATCCTTTGGCAAAATGGTCCTCGACCGAGGGATACGTGTCCCGGGGCGTACGTGTGACGAGGACACGGAGTCGCGTGGCCGAGGGCACGCGGCCCACGCGCCGGTGTGTGCGTAAAAGCGAAACACACGAGGCGCGCGGGGCAGTGAAGCGAACGAGCCGGAGAGCGAGGGGGGTAGTTTCCGCCCTATTGTCGCAGCTCCGAAGCCTTTTATCCGCGCGCGGGCGTCCGTACCGCGATACAGCTTTAACTCCCGACATATTGTCAAGTGTGCACCGTTGTGTGCGCCGGCGGACCCCGCGGCGCTGTATAAACCATCGATGCACCGACTAAATTTGTTATTCTATTGGATTACGCGAGTGCGGACCGCCGAGGGCTCACGTGCTACGTTCGACAGTGATACCGAATTACCGCGGACCAGATTAGATGGACGGAGATCTTTACGTTCCTGCGAATGAATAAAATGGTAATTAACCCTCTGACACCGAGCCCTTTGACGGGACTTTGCCGAAAGTGACGTCATACGAGAAATCGTCACTTCGGATTTGACGATCTCGATTTTCAATCGGCAGTGACGTCATGCGGAAAAAATTTTACTTCACACTAGAAAGCCTCTGTTTTTTACCCGAAACAGCGTCATGCAGAAAAGTGTCACTTCCGGTTTAAAAATATAGGTTTTTGACCGGAAGTGACATCATACCGAAAGGCGTCATTTCCGGTTTAAAACTCTTCGTTCTTGACCGGAAGTGACATCATACAGAAAGACGTTATTTCCGGTTTAAAAATCTTGGTTTTTGACCGGACGTGACAGCATTCGGGAGAGCGTTATTTCCGGTTTAAAAACACGTTTCCCCTATACGTTCACGAACATGACATATACCATTCACAAGTCAACTTCATCGAACCCAAATCTCCTAAAGTAAAAAAAAAAAAATTAGAGTTCAATAAATTCTTTGACCCATAAAAACAAATCTTGGGTGAATATTAACGACAGTTATTATCGACACCTTAATTAGTGTAACTCGCAAGGTGACAACCTGCAAAACCATTTAACGAAAAATGAAACTCGTACGATGTGCGCATGCGAGATTCGCGAAACACGTTTAATGGCTTCGCAGTTTTAAAAATCCGCGTTCCCCGACGGAATTGCAAGTTGCTAATGTACGTCCCGGTTTGCCCGAGAAGGAGAAATACGGGGATGAAGAAAATTGAAGGGATCGCGAGTCTTTCTCTATTCATCTCTCCGGCTCACTCGAGAGACATGAAACTGTCGGCGCGCAGTGTTCTAGGTGGCGGAAAGAGGTGGAACACTCCGCAGAGTCAACGCCTGCAGCAGCGGTAGCGGCCGCGGCGGCGGGAGCAGTCGCGGGGTCACGAGGCCGGTAATAGATTCGTACCGCTAATTTCGCCGGTGTGCAATTAAACCTAATGCTTCGAACATTATTATCTTAGAGGCGCAACAGCATCAGCGGCACCCAAGCCACGTATATCCTATACGTACGTCTGCTGTCTGTTCATTCGTTGAAATTCTCGAAGCTCACATATACTATATATATATATGTATGCTACTATATACGACTCGACGAGTGCCACAACGCAAGAAACAGCACGTGCTCAACTGCACTCTAAAGTACCTAAACACGCTCGCCTCTTTTCTCCGCTCTTACGCGCACACCAACTGTGCATTATTTCTACGAAACTCGTAGAAATTATATCTCAAATCCTCTACAGATGTATCTTGAAATATAGAATAGAGGAATGTAAATATAACATTAATATCAATTAATAATAACAATATATTATTTCCAAGGGCCAATTTTATTATCCTAAATGTAGACTCGAACTCGGAATTGAGAAAAATTGTTGATCTCGGAATTTTATTTTCTGGTGTGAACTTGAACTTAACAAGTGATGTTTTATTTCTATGTGTCTTACATGCGTATCATTGAATTGCTGATACATACATTTATGGCCGAATTTGTAGTCCTAAATTTGAACTCAAGTTCGAACTGAAATTGGAACTTAAGTTCAAATATGGGACTATAAATTCGGCCATAAATGTATGTATCAGTGATTCAATGATAGGCAATATAAGACACACAGAAGTAAAATATCACTCGGTCAATGCCGTGCCATTCGCTGCAAGGACACCCGACACGGATTTCTGCATATCTGGATTTTCCGCTCCGCAACAATCAACGAAGCGCCTGGACGTTTGGTTCCTCGGGCCTCTTCCTCACATTCTCATTTATTCTTATTTATACTCGTCTCGATGACGCAGCATCCGAGGCAAGAGGCAAAGCTCAAGCTCGTAAGGCCCGAGAATGCAAATCACAATTATTGTTACTTTGGCCGAGCGGGCGTTCGCGGACGTCGTGACGAGGGGGCCCCCGCAGCAGCAGCAGCGGGGGCTCCCGACAGACATATTGTTTCAATTATGTCGGAGCGAGGAGCGACGCACGGTCGTCTATGTTTTTTTTTTTTTACATGCCTCTTTTTATTCGCTCGCTCTGTCTTCCTTCATTGTTCTCCGGTCGTTCGTACAGTGACCGTAGAAAGTTGCTCGCCGCTGAGGGATTCTCGAGTCGTGTCTTCCCCGTCATTGGCAAAGAATTCACCGCCCCGGCTACCCGGCAATGGGGATACTCGCGGCGAACTGTACTACGGACACATCGGGACGGGGACCCTGAAAAAGAAGAGGCCAGATAGTGGCCCATTCACAGGCTCATAGAGTTCTTGCACCGTTCCTCGTCCGAGGCGCTCGTCCGAGAGCAAACTGCACCGGTGAATCTCTCGTCATAACGGGTCGGTAATAACAACGATAATAAGAAGTACGAGAGCGTTCGTCGTACAACGATGAGACAGCACGAGAATGGGAAAACTGAGACGCATCGGGACAGAGTACGTGATCACCGATTGGGACGAGCTCAATGATAACGGTCCCCGGTTTGATGTACCAGTTTTGGCCGATTCCCACTGGCGGGATTGAAGTACATGCCGTGTGCAATCGGATTTCCATTTTTTCCGACGATAGTCCGGCAAGCGGAGAGCACGAACTTGAGCTCGGGATTCAGTTCAACTGGATTCCGCAATTGAGAGACCGTAGGCGGTGCAGCCGGTCTAATCGAGTACTAAAATATCGAATATGCTTCCGCATAAATTTTCGTGGCGAACTCGTCAAAAGGAATGCGGATCTGAATCGAAGCATTTCGGATTGACGCGGAGACGAAACTATTACTTGATTCGATTGATATTGATATTAGTTGCCGTTTACCGAGTGAAACTGTCGAGTCCTATTTGACTATGCCGATTTTTTTTCGTGTATATAGCGTGTATTTTGCGTGTAAATAGATTTACGATAGATGCGTTTGCCAACGGTACATCTACAATCATCCGTACGGGGATGATTGCAGACTTGCAATATAGATCTTGAAAATAACTGGTAAGTTTGGTACTTAAGTCTACGTAGACTTTGATCTGTATGGAACAAAGTCAACCGTCAACAGTCATGACAGTGTGAAGTCACTCATAGACTACGAAGAATAAAGTGAAATAAAGTAGAGTAAAGTAGAGTAAAGTAGAATAAAGTAGAATAAAGTAGAATAAAGTAGAATAAAGTAGAATAAAGTACAATAAAGTACAATAAAGTACAATAAAGTACAATAAAGTACAATAAGGTACAATAAAGTACAATAAAGTACAATAAAGTACAATAAAGTACAATAAGGTACAATAAAGTACAATAAAGTACAATAAAGTGCAATAAAGTACAATGAAGTTTCTACACTCTTGTACATCACCCTTCATTAATGCCCGGTCCGTTTTCCTATGGTAACTCAATTGAGGTAGTCCAGGCACTAATGAAGCACGTGGTACTAATCGATCGATCTAAAAATGTATCAAATCGGTATATAACATATATATCAACTTAATATTCGTCACAGAGTCCGCACAACTATGCGACAATTTTGAGTAGGCTGTCGACTCTCGTACATATCGTCGGTAAGAAAGAATCGAGTGGACCGTCGGATTTCCTTCTCTATCGGCCGAAATTGGTTCCCATTCTACCGGCCGCTGTCAGCCGGTGCAGCCGCGTCGATGCCCGCGTTTCTTTCCGAGCTCTGAATTGCACGCCCTGCAAGGGGGGTCCACAGGATCTCGCCCAGGATCCAACCGATACAAAAGTGAAATCCAACTCACGAGAAAGGGGGGTACGCTCGTGATGAAGGCAATTTCGATGCGTCTTCGGGTCACGACTGCCTTCGACTATTACCGCTATTACCGGATCCACGAGCTCAGACGTATCTTATCGTTTTATTCTTCTTCCCTCTTATTTCCCTCACTCCCGTCGCTCCGTCCCACGCTTTTACCCATTAACGATACCGCGACAGGAGGGCGCGGGGCAAAACGGAACACCGGGGCAAAATGGGCCAGATGAGCCTCCGTTCCAGATGAGACCTTCTTGTATTCCTTAAAATCGGTAAAAAAAACAGTCCATTTTGCCCCCCTCTCTCCCCAGGTGCCTCTTGGGTTTGTCAAGCGAATCGGTTTTGCAGTTTCGATAGCCGGCATTCTAACATCGCCGACAAGAACGCCGGTGCTGACAGGGTGTAGAATCGACACAATGCGAGAACGATTGTCGCCGGGGCGAAAGACCGTAAAACGATTTTCCTTCGAATTCGTGCCCCATGAAACAGGCGATTTAATTTTTTTTTTTAATTCCTCCACTTCCAAACTTCGTACCGACAACGATTTGCATGCCGTTTCTCGATCAGACACCGATCACTCGATATTTCTCCTGATCTCTTGAACTCCCCAATCGAATATACGACTTGTAATAATAAGTCTTGACGGTTCGCGGCGACGGCTCGGATTCTGCACAGTGTACGGGAAGGGGGAAATCGAGGCATCGTCGGTTCGCATAATTTTACATATTCTCATTGCTCCGTGTGTCCTCCGCGCCGTTATTAAAGAACAATTTCTTCGGATGGATAAAAGCGCGAGGGCCATCGGCGGTTCAACGACACGCTAATGCGGCCAATTATCCGAATCGCAATGATAATCGAAGCCGAGGGAGCTCGGAGAGAGTGTGGCAACGGACGAAAAGCCCCCGCGGGCCAGTCTCATGAAAATATATTCCGAGCTCAAGTTAGCTACGTGCTCTCGAAATTCGCAAAGCGCATCTCGCTGATCATTATCCTCGGCTTGCTCCTCGGCATCAGCAGGAACGGCCCGCGGGGCATCGAGTACTCGAGCTAACGCACGCACGCAACTCTATCGTTTCGCCGGCGCGAACCATGTGAGCGATACTTCGGTGAGAATAAAGAAAATATACATAAATAAATAACTATCGCGGATGCGCCGGGGAAGGAGGATGTGAGAGAGGGCACTTTGAGCGGCTGTCTATGTACATGTATATGGATGTGTGTATACATGTATATTTATGGATAAATATATTTATTGCGGAGAGAGTACTCACTTGCAGTACGACTCGCCGCGCAGTGGCGACACGCAGATTCCATCGTTCTTGCAAGGACTCGGCGAGCACGAGACAAATCCTGGAACAAAAAGAAGAGATTCATTAATTTTTATGTACTGCGAATATTTTGTGCGGTGAATATGGTCAAATTAATGACCATGCAGGTTAGGAATTTTTTTTGTTCTTTTTTTGGAATGTGGTGAATATGGCCTACGTCGATTGACACAGTGAATATTTGAAACATATTCACCCATTTCAATCCGGAAAGAATCGGACACGCATAGAGCATTTTTTAATGACATCGTTGTTTGGAGTAAAAAATATGTTTCTTAACCTTGTGTAAAAAAAAATAATAATAATTGACTGAGGTGTTACGTTTTTATATATGAATTATGGTATTTTTTATTGTATTCAAATTATCGCGTTATCGACAATATAGGAACGAGAAACGGAGCACAAAGATTCGTCTAGCTTTATCTCCGTTCTGCTTACGACTGTCGTGTGGGGAGCTAAAATGAGGAAGTTATAAAAACGAGATCGTTCGGATAAGTACGGGGCTGTGAATCGACTGTTAACGAATAACAACAAAATTATTTTAATTGTTTGGGGTAAAATGGAGTACCTGGCAACGCTTGCAGGATACAATTAATTTTTCTGAAATTTTTCTGCTACTCCATTTTGCCCCATTTCCGCAGCGTATAGCGTTCACCATTTTGTCCCGCTCTACTCCACTTCGTGCATTCGGGAATACCCGTTTGCAATGGAAAGAGGGTTAAAAAAATAAGAATCGTGAAGAAAACGCAAAAATAATCTCGAAATTAATTTCGATGTACGCCAGTCTCAACGAGCAGTTAATATCCAAAGACGTATATTGGATTCGCGCATGCGTGAACACACCGGGATTTGATAGCGCGAAGAAACAGCTGTGTATGTGCGATGAACACACTGATAAAAAGGTCGTAGATACGACGTGAATGGCGTGCGAGGGAACGCGTGGCCGGGTCGGGGTTCGTTCGTCGCGTAGCCGTGCATGAAACCACCCGCGCACATCCTGCTTAAGTTGCCGGAACTTCGACTCGAATGGTTTCACACACGCCGACCGCTTATGCGTGCGTGCGTCACCGAAGCGCGCGAGCTCGTCTGCCCGCTCGGTACTCGTGCGACAGATCCCACTATAATACTGCATAGACGGTGCCACATTGACATTATACATGTATGCGCTCTTGTGAATATACAAGGGGCACGATAGAGTCATAGAAGTAATAGATCCATCATATTTTCATTGATACTTCAAATTCGCCCTACTATTTCCTAATCAGATATTATGCAATTTACGATCGCCGAATAATCGACGCGTTGTCAAAGTGAGTTGCAAGGATTTGTAATTTCATTTTTTCCCCATTCACTATAGTGATATTATTCCGAAATCCAATTCTATATACCATAAAAAATATGGGAGTGATTTAGGATCGAAATGCACTCTAATATGCTTTTTGGGATTTAAGATTTTCAAAATACACTTCTATGTGCTATGAAAACTAAAATATTGAGAATATATCGTATGGGAGTGATTTAGGATGATAATTCCCCATAGTCGAATTATGAAATTGGTGTTATCAGTTTTTTTTCAAATAAGGTTTTCAAGGTCAATGATTATGTAATTATAGTACGGGAAATAGTTAACTTGTGGAAGATCATTTTATATTACTTTTTATTTTGTAGTTTTATAATATTGGATAGATAAACGACGGCATGAGCTTTATGAATAAACGAGAGGCTCAATAGAGTCATAGAGATAATAGATCCATCATAGTGTTGTTGGTACTTGGATGTCACCCTGCTACTTCATAATCAGATATTATACAATTTGGAATCATTGAGAAATTGACGTTTGGTCAAAGTGGGTTGTAAAAATTTGTATTAATACTGTGCAATTACGATACTAGTATCGAATCGCAACTTCTCTTTGCAAGTAAAATAACTCTTCAAGCTCTATAAAAATCCTGCTATATTACGAGCAGGCACTTAACTTGTCACAAATCATTTAATATAGAAAACATAAATTTTAAGATTTGGAAAATAGAGCAAATGGACCAATTTATTAATATAGTGCAGTCGAGAGTTACAAATTATAATTTATTTCACTCGGTGCGAAAAGTGCAGTTTTACGCACGCTTCGTGCGCGTAAAACTCTTCTTTCGCACCTTGTGAAATTAAATTTCGTACGATACTCGTGCGAAAAACGTTTTCTTAACTCGTGTGATTGCAACACTCGTCAGAAAAAGTTTTGTCGCACTAGTATCGTAATGTATATTTTTTCTCCCGTCTTCGGTTGAATTAAAAAATTTTCATCGAGTTAATCGACTCCTCGCCGAAGAAGTTGATGGTTCTTGTCTCGATTGGAATGTATGCGTGTGTGTGTGTGTATTTAAAAAAAGAGAAAAGAGGCGAAGTGTCTCGCAATGGAGTAAAAGTCAGCGTACAATGAAGTTGCCGTTCGCATGCGCTGTCTCGAGCGACAGCAAGTAGGTACACAAAACGATGCGAAAGGGTGAGAGACCGAAGAGAGGCAGGGAAGCGAGGAGGAGAATATTGTCGTCGTTGGGGCGAGAACGCGTCCGCGGGGCTCAAGACGGATGAGATCAGTTAAACCAAACTGCCGTCGTGACAAATCCTCCGCTTCCTCTGCTCTCTCGCTACTCCTCGCGTCTTCTCTGCGAGCGAGAAGAAGATCGCGAGATGCGTCGAAGGGCGAGGAAAAGAGGAGGACGGTAAAGCGCGGAAAGAGAGAGAAGACGTACGAGAAGAGAAGTGCGTATGTCGGACTTTGTACTCGCCACGGTTATTCCACGCAACAACAAAAAACGGTGGAAGAAGAATCGCGAAACGAGAGGAACGAGAATGGATCGGAGACTATAAAATTTTACGACTAATCATAGTGCGATTCTAAGAAATTCTAAGTTCGTGCGTCGTGAAATTAATATTTTCTTCTTCTTTAATGCACTTTTTGATGTTAACTCTTTAAGGGGCCGCGTCAGCCGGAAAACGAAGAGCCTTTGCATGCCAAATCTTTTATTCCCGTCGTTTATAAAAATGTAAAATATGAAATGTCATAAAAATGTATCGTTTGAAGACTGGGAAAAAATATTTCTGACCGTGTTAGAACTTTCACAGCTCATCAGTTTCTTCGTGAACCAGTTTTGGGCCTTATCAACTCTGCTCCACAATCTTCTATCGATTTTAGTCCAAAAAAATTCATTTTACGCACCGGTTAAGCGGAAGATTTTTTTTCAGATCCCCAAATTGGAAGCCGTCGGCAGTTTTTTTTTTAAGTTTCATGATCTAACATAATTTTGATGTTTGGAGCGACGTGCCTCTTAATGATGTGACTTTTTCGATATGTGCTCTTCGTGACCGGTGTAGAGTGTCGTTGCTAAGAAAATGAGACGAATCAGATGAAAATCCATAGAACGGTTTGCTTCGAATTAAACGCAGAGTTGAAAAAAAAACCCAAAACTGGTTTATAAGGAAACTCTAAACTTCTAACTAGTTGCAAATGTTTTTTGTCCCAGTCCTCAAATTATAGATATTTGATATTTATGAGTTGGCAGAAATAACAAAAAAATTACGTGTAAACAATCTTCGTTTTCTGGCTGACGCGAATTCTCAATGTTGTCTGTAATGTGGTCTTAAACATTAATTTTTTCACAGAAAAAACGTTATTATCAAGTTTTCGAGCTAAATCGTTTAAATAAAGGTCTCTCGGAAACGGAGAAAAAAATAAAAGAATTGCGCTAATTGCTTCAATTCCCCGGACGAGAGAGAATAGGCTCGCGGCCAATTTGCTCGCGCGGTTGTTGATGATGCGAATTGCGAGCTGTTTCCTTCCTGCCGGTTCTCTTGGCCTAAGCTAGCTCCGCGAAGAGTTTTGCACGGAAAAATGTATTCCGTGAAGTATGAACAAGTGTGTGTTCCCTATCCGAGCGTTGGTTTTACCCGAGACGATTAACTATGCAATCTCGAGTTGCGCGGGTGCGCGAACGAAACAACGTTTCGGCATGCCGCGTTACAGATATCGACGCTTTATCACTCGCAACACCGGAGTCGTACGCTTTAACGCGAACGATTTACTGCATTCCGGGAGCTATAAAAATCCACCTTGCTCGATAATCCACGATAATAAATACCACACAAATATAATTAAAACGGATGAGATAAATTTCATTTAATGATAAAAATGAGATAAAAATGGCACTCCGGCCTTTTTTCCATTTTCGGCCAACAGACTATTTCAAAGCAGATAAATGTATTAAAAAAATTTACCACTTTTTACAAATTTTTCGGTGAACGTAAAAAAAACTTTTCTCTTCAAAATCGAGCCAAGCCTTTCTTATGAAAAACAATTAAAAAATAAAAATAAAACACTAGTCTGCTTCATCATCGATAAAGTAATTGATTCGAAATAATCCTAATGCATATTGACAAAAAAGTAAATTCAATCTTTTTTTGTTCAACAAAGCTGACGAAGTGACGATTCCATTCGATATTAATTAATCTCATCGCCTAATTTCATATCGTATCCAAAGTCCCGCACTGATAAAAAAGTACAGTTGAATCACCTAAGATTCGGGCACGGACGTTCAAATTAATATTTAGTTGGTCGATCAAAATATTTTAATAAAAAAATTGTTAGTTCAACAATTTATTGGGAGATTTTACAAAAATATTTTAATAACTCAAAAATATCTTGGTAAAATCACCCAACAAATTGTAGAACTAACAATTTTTTTTATCTGCACCAACAAAATACTTAGTTGAACGTCGCTGCCCAAATCTTAGTTGATTCAACCGTATTTTTTTGTCCGTGCGCGACGATCCAGAACATTAGATGACTGTTCTTCGCGGGGGGGGTAACATTAAGGATACATTTTCGGCGTTGAACCCAACGAGGGAGAACCACCTATATATAGCTGAATCTCCGTACGATGTATAATTGTGTCGGACACTCAGTCGAGCCTGCAGCAGAGGTGGAGTAGCGAGTGATCAGCTAGCAAGCGGTGTCAATGCCACTTGGAGAATAGCCGTGCAGACATTGCCCCGCACACTGATTCTCCCTCGCCCCTCTCGCACGGAGCACGGAGCACAGCTTCTCGTCTTGCATTAAAAGCGAATCTCGCTCGTATGAGTCGGCTCCGAGCCGAGAGACGTGTAAGCTCAATCAGCGTGGGCGCGAGAAGAGAAGAAGTTTCATTCGCGCCAATCGTCCTGCGACTGTGCCGAGACTCGGACGATGAGAAGAGAGACGAAGACGGGAGTCTGAATCCCTCGACTCGCTGCGCGAGCTATCTGATAGCGCTCCGGACAACCCACACAGAGTTCATTCTGCTCGCGATTACCCAAGTAAAAAAAATTGGCGCATCGTACACAGTGAAAAAAAATACGTGCAGGCTGCAAAAAATTCTTATTTCTACTTTCGATTCTTACAATTCCATATGATATTCAAACAATGACAGCAAAACTGCCAAAGTGACATGTTATCATTTTAAACCCGTGTGTAATTGTAAGAATTGAAATAATAATTTTTTTCCTTGGCAGCCCACAAGCGGATTTTAATTGAGGCAATGATTTTTTTTTCAGTTCATGTATGATAAATTTTTTTTTCATACAAGTTTTTTCCGAACGGTATCGCAAAAAGAAATGAGTTTCACTTGTTTGATACATTTTTTTGTCATAATAGTTGTGGCGCAGGTGTACAATTGTTTCGTGCATTTATGTACGTATAAGTATTTTATATGTGTTTGATATCCGAAAGTGTTGCATAAATGTAGGACAAATATTTCTCAATTAATAATTGTCTCGAGAGTTAGCTATATCGTTAATTTTTATTGATCCCCAACCGTTGGCGTATTATTTACCTTGCAGGAAAATGATTTATTAATGTCGATCGAAAGTGAAGTCAAAAAATTAATCCATTTTTCATCCGACGTAATGATTTAAGAGTCAATCACGATATGGAGAATTTATATAATACAAGCATAATCTCCATCTTACCCGGAAGGCATTCCGGAGTAAAGAATGGACTCATTTCGTTCACTTTTCATCTACGTTAATAAATCATATTCACATACGATACATATGCAACTAGTTGCGGGTTAATAACAATTTAAGAGGTACGTTACGCTGGAGACAATTAATAACTCGGAAACATTTATGCAATATTTGTACAACGATTTGAGATACTAAACGTACATTAAATACTTGTATATATGTATATATATGTACATACATACATGTATTCATATGAGGCAATGATACACCTGTGCTCCAGTTATTCTACCGTAAAATGTAATATATAAGTGAAGATTTTTTGTACTTGCGATACTATCTGGAATTACTTGCATAAAATATGTATCATGCGTGTATAATATAGCGTTTTATTTTTTACTCGAAGAAGATATTTCATGGACCTAACTGTATCAATATCTTCGAGAAATCCTTTAGGTAAGAGCATCGCATTGCTACGTCGCTGTTCTTCCGGTGATAGGATGGCGATAAAGGGTGATAAAAAATGGGATCGGAGGCCGTAGTAATAGTGTGATTGCTGCGCAGATTAAATGCCGCTGATGCTGCGGGGTATTATGAGACGAGGAATTAAACGCGGAGAGGTCTTCTGTTCTGCAGCGAGGCTTTCAAGCATTGGTAAGCGTTCCCGGAACGGAAATACGATATAGCCGAGGATAAAGTGAAAATAGCCAGACTCGACGGTCACCTGTTGAATGTCTCGCAGATCACTCGCACGTGGTTTGCACGAGTCAACAAAGTTGTCATCGGAGCTCTTGTCTTTAGATTTTTTTACATGATAATTTTAGTTTTTTCATTAGTAATTTTTTTAAAATATTCAACGAGACTATCGCGGCTTTCGCTCATGACTGAGGTTGGTTGGTTCCTTAATTGGTCCATTCGTGTCGACGATTGCATTCGAGACACGTTCTAGGGAAAAATTAATAGCTTTTTCTGGAACGTGACTTGAGGTTTGAAAATCTCGGTTTTTTATCTCAATTAACCTCAGTTTTTGAGCCGGAGTGACGTCATCCGGCAAAAGGTAACTTCCGGTTTGAAAATCTCATTAGCCGAAGTAAAATTCCCGAGAATGACGTCACTTCCGAGCGAAAAGAAAACAAATGCATGATCACATTATTTTTACCTTGCACACAAATTAATAATTGCAAATGCGATATCAGGTGTAAATTTTGTATCAAATTGCGATTCAAAAAATAGCGTCCGAAGACTGGGACGTGTCCAAACGTACGTGCGGTTGCATTGCCAACAATTTAATTTTTTTTACCAAATAAGTAAGTAAAAAATATATCATGACCCGACACTCTTGTCCGACCTCTCGAATTTCATCTTCTACGAAAGGTTTGTCTCTCATTAGCTCATTGACTGGAGAGTCCGAGATTTTGGTGGCTCAGCGGGGTTGCCTGAAAGATAACTTTTTTCCCTCGAATTCCTCGTAGTCCGTCGTTGTCGGAAGACGGTGAGCTCTCGTGAGCACCGACGAGACGAGTTCGTGTCCGGTCCATCGTAGATATTATTTTTTGTAAATGATACGCTAGTCGAAGGATTATGCGAAGAGGCGGGAGAGTCTGTGGTTAACCGATGCCCGAGTTTCGGATCCGCCGGGGTAGCTACCATTTTGGAGCCGGCGTAAGGCCAGGCTCCGGTCGGCAACTTGTCTAGGGGCTCGGCTAATGGAGAATCGTAATTCGCTAGTATTACGATGGACTTTACAGCTGGCATCTTCCACAGTCCAGCAACATCGTACCGTCGAGCTGCTCAAGCTCAGTCACACTGTAGGGAAGAGCGGGGCAAAATGGACCCCCATTTGGAATGAGGTGTTTTGGTCCCGCGAAAAAATTGATAAAAAATGATCCGTTTTGCCCCTTTTCGAGTCAATACGCTCCACCCCGACGTCTCTGATACTGATCGAGAGTCTCCGTGAAAGGAACCCTCGCCTATAAGGAAGAGCGGGTTAAGATGGACCCGCATTTGGAATGAGGTTTTTTTTGGTACCGCAAAAAAATTGATAAAACAAATGATCCGTTTTGCCCCTTTTCGAGCCACTACGGCTCCGAGCCTGACGTCTTTGACACTGCCACTGAAAAAGCGAAGATCACAATATCGTGGAATCTGTTCACCGAGATCGAAAGTCTTCGTCGAAAGAACCCTCGGGTGTAAAATTTACGGTACCGAATTGGGACATACAATGGTGCTTTCCTATAAGATTACCTATTTCACGCAGTTACACTGTTGGATAGAGCGGGGTAAAATGGACCCCCATTTGGAATGAGGTTTTTTTGGCCCCGCGAAAAATTGGTAAAAAATGATCCGTTTTACCCCTTTTTCAGCCACTATGGCCACTACGGCTTCGAGCCGGACATATTTGATATTGCCACTGAAGTGAAGACCACAAAACCGTGGAATCTGTTCACCGAGATCGGCAGTCTCCGTGGAAGGAACCCTCGGCTGTAAACGCTGCTGTACCGTATTGGGACATATACCGGCGCTTTCCTGGAAGATTACCCAGTTCGCTGCCGGACCACTTTGCGACTCACGGCGATGATCGTCATTAACGGGGTCCGCTACTTCGCGGGGCATTAAGCGCACATCGAACGCCTCTCCAGATGACTTCACCACGTAGTCTTCGGTAAAATTGAGACGAAAGACAGGTAATTTGGTTAATTGCAGCGCGGCATTATACGGAACAATTGTTGCATGCAAATTCGAAATCACTTTTGAGAGCAAAGATCACGTTTGGGAAGTCTCGATCGTTCGATCAAACGCTAATAACGGGAAAACTCTTTCGACATATATCTTTTTTAGCGCTTTCTAATTTCAACAAGAAATATATATATTTTTTTATAGATTTATAATTATATTTATCAATTATAAATTTTCCACATATATTTTTTTCCGTATTGAAGAAAAATATATCGCTGCAAAATAAAATTTTCATACATTTTTGATCGAAGTTTCGAATCGGAGTTCTCGATCGTTCGATGAACTATCTTGCACAGTTGCATTCGTACGCATTGATGCGCCACACGGAATCTCGGTATTAGTATAATCGTGACGGTCACAGGCTGCAAGGTCCTGCTTCGAGGGCCGCGGGTCCATTAATCACAATTACGTGAATTCAGGTACACGGGCGGGCTCCTCGTCGATCTCAAGCGGCCGGTCGGGAACGCTCGAGCACAACACACAATGCCGCCCACATGAGTTTCTCTTTTTCTCTCGGAATCTCCATCTCTGTCTATTCTTTCCACATGCAATTTTTTTCTAAAATACCACCGGTCTCCAAGGTAGCCTTTCTCTATCTTCCTTTCGTCGGCTCCCAGCGGGTGGACTTTCCGACGTATGCGACCGAGTGTATACAAACCCACGGAATTTCAGCCGCTGTAACTCTCAATCCGAGATATTTACATTCGGGCGCACGCTCGACCGACTCGTAATGAACGATTAAGCCGCACGGAAGACATTCCGATCATAGTTAAAATTTATCGATTCGGATCATTATTCGATATGCCGATATGCGATATGTAGTACGGATATGTGTACGGAAGGAAGAGCTCGGTACAATAAAATAATACAAATTTTACACGAATAATTTACTATTATCCGGCTCTTATTTGTCCATTTTGAAAAA
This sequence comes from Ichneumoninae sp. A BG-2022a, assembly GCA_030522665.1. Lineage (NCBI taxonomy): Eukaryota > Metazoa > Arthropoda > Insecta > Hymenoptera > Ichneumonidae > Ichneumoninae sp. A BG-2022a. The sequence goes on from JAPYZC010000180.1 coordinate 30,168, forward strand.
AGCATTCATGGTTCAAAAGTATGTTTATTTTTATATATCAAATAAACATACTTTTCACATATGAAAACTTTTGCATTTATATCACACTATTGAGAATATTTATCAGGGGTAGCGCACGAAAGAAACAGAAAGCTACGGTTTAAAAAAATCTGAAAACTGTATTCTTATCCGGTTGAAGAAAATTAAAAACGTGAATGTATTAAAAGTGGATTTCATAATATTGAGTAACAGTACAATACGGTGAAAAAATCCTATTACTTTTGTTGTTGCCTGTTCGAATGGCGAGGAAAAACGAAATCTCGTTATATTTTTTTGTCAAATTGATTTTGTGTCCAAAAATCGATCTTGCGTTAAGATACTTAACGATATTTCTCAGTGGTAGCTCACGGAAGAAACAGGATGCTACGATTTTGTTTAGACTGAAAAACGCAATCTTATCCGTTAAAAATAAAAACCAAAACCTTGAACGCATCAAAAGTGATTTTCATTATATTCATTATATTAAAGTGTTCGAATGGCGAGGAAAAAAATGCTCGTTATATATTAATGTTCGTATTGATTTTGTGTCCAAAAATCGATCTTGCGTTAAGATACGAAAAACTTTCGCATAAAAGGCAGTGTATATATATTGACGAAATGAACGAAGCCTATATACATGTATAGCTTCGTGGACCCGGAGGACGCACGGTACGGAGGAACGTATAGTACTATAGGTACGTCCACGAACGGTAGTCATAATTCATGGCGGCTCCCTTTATACACGAGATAAAAAGACACATAGTTAACTCGAGGGATATTCCAGCAGCATGATCAGTACAAACGCCGCCCCGGCATTATACACAGGCCTCCGCCGTTTACCAGAAATTCTACCGTGAATATTAATCGTTCCTCGTGCTGGCCTGCCGATACTAACGAGCGAGAGGGACCCCACGAGCATTACAATCTTGCTTCTCGTTTGCTTTGGTCCTCCGTCCTCTTCGCTCTCGCCGGCCGGCCGAGGGAAGATAAAGGACGGAGAGAGGAAGGGACGGCCAGGCAAAGGCGTCTCGTGTCCGAGTGTCTCGCTACTAACTGCCTCGATAATTCAATTAAATATTTACGCTACGCAGATTCAATTTCCTACCGAGATTCTCCCTTCGACATTGCAACGGATAATGTACAAAATGTTTCCATTCCATTTCTTCGGTAAAAGTTTCAGTTATTTTACGGTTATCGATCGATTTGCTTTTCGGCCGTCAGCTCAACCCGCGGAAACAGAAACGATCTCCCAAACGACACCCAGAATTTTCCAAGGCGCAACCTTCGAACGTCTCGGATGACGAGTTGATGTGCTAAAAAAAATCTGCATAAATTCGGAGACGTACCTTGCAGCGTTGTTTTTTTTTAAATATAAGGCGGGCGAAAATTGATTACGAATATCAGCATCGTTTCGGAGTAAGGTAGACATTGCGAAAGTGTAGGAAGTCACAGAATCCAAAGTGAATTAAAAAATCTGAAAAGGTTAATAATTATTCAGAAAAATGAACGAATAATTTTTATTTAAAAATAGTTATGTTTCCAGGAGATTTGTTGAACAATTTTATTTTTCATCAATTTGTTAATGACATTTTGGAATTATATTTATGCAGAATTAATCTTTTCAGCATCTTTGATACGCTTAATTTTTTTCACATTTTTATACCATTGAAAAGTGTTTACAATTCCCTCTTATTTCTCTGAAACTTATGCGAAGTGAAGACTATTCGCAAGGACTACCTTAAAAGAAGGCATGGTCGTTTGCGCTCGGCAAAAATCCCCCGTACGTGAAGAGTTAAGCACATTTGTCAGGAATTAATGTCAGATTCGATGTTGCCAAGATTGCAATTTCTTTTTTACTTTTTTTTTATCGCGCACGAGGTATGCAAAGTGAGAACGTATTGTTTTTTTTGTTTACATTTACAAAAATATGCAAACACAAACTTTGCAATATGTTATCCTCTCGGACTTGTCTTTTTACCCAACTTGCTCGCCGTTCGGCTCCAACGACCCGATAATTCAATAAACCTGCGCGTGCGGTGCGAGATTCCACCCGAGATTATTCCTTCGTTTAGCATCGGGCGAGAGAAAACTCGTGTTTAATAAATTTATAATCCCGTACAAATATTGGCTCGAACGATAAAACGAGATCGAAGAATTCACGCGCGTGTTGCCTAAGGTGGAGTTGCAGCGTAATTTTGTTTTTCAATTTATTTTAAATCGTTTTATAGAAAAGGAGTAAAGAGTGAAGCTCGTCGAATGCGGGAATCGCCGATCATAGCGTAGGCATGTTCGCGAGCGTTTAGATCGGAATCGCGCGGAATTCTTAATAAGACGTAAACCCGGCGGCTCTCCTAAATAAGGAGGCAAAGCCGTGCGGCGTTAGTTATACGAGTTTCAGAGATATTGCGCAATTTTTGCAAATAATTGGCGCTAATGCCGCGTAGTGACCGATGAACGTGCGAGCGAGTTCGATCCGAGCGGATCGATCATTTTTCCTCGGACTCGGATGAAATTGCAACTAAACCGTACGCGCAGTCAACCGCATAACACGCGCGAGCGTCCCGAGCCGTTTACTAATTTTTCGCGTTTCTTCATCGCGGCCACTCGCGACAAGCCGCAACCTAGTCGATGCAGGTTTTCAACGCCGGCCCGACGAGCCGACGAGCTGAGGAAAAGAATTTCTAATTGGGGGAGAAGTTTGAACGATCTTTCTCTCCGCGACTGATCAATCAATATCCACTTCCACGCCTGCAACTCCGCAACTTTTTTGCACCGGTGTCGACGGCGATAAATGTTCGGTATAATTGCATTTGGGGGGAGAGCGGGCGATGAGCGGCCAAGCTGATTTTAGAGAATTGATCGGTGAGGCCAAGATGAGTCTCGATTTAATTCTTTCACGCACCGTGACATTCATTGCTGACTGGGCGATCCGAATAAAGCAGAGCTGGGCAAAATACTCGAAAGTACTTAAAATATGGAATACAAAAAACTATATGTATTTAAAATACAAAATACTTTTTGTATTTTAAATACATTTATAAGTACTTTTTTAAATACTTCGTAAAAATCAATACGGGTGCATGGACGGACTGGACGAACGGGGCAGATGGGACGTATGGGACAGTGTGGGACAAGGCGGGACAGGGTGGGACAGGGTGGTACTTAAAATTCCAAAAAAGTATTTGAGTACTTAAAATATGTATTAAAAATACTTAAAATACATCACGTATTTAAAGTACTGCCCAGCTCTGGAATAGACCTGCTGTAGGGAGAGAGACCAAGAATTAATTACGGCGAAAAAACGAATCAGTGTAATTCATTGTTTTAGCTGGAACATAAAAATTCTTAGTTGGATTTTTAGATTTGGTTTTTGGTGAGAAGTAGCTTCGAGAAAATATAAAGTATATCCTTTTTTTTTGTTTATTCTCAAGAGCGGAGCGATTTTTCGTCTGGCAAAACGATATTTCACGGTAAAACAATTCCGCAGTCCGAAGAATATGCGGGCTCGAGTCAAAGAGCCGCGGATCTCTCGCGGCGGTTGAGTAGTGTTTACTTTGACGAGCTGCGGAGAGTCGTAAAGTTGCGAGGCGGACGCGATTACAATTTTTTTTAATCCGTTGCAGGAGCTCGAAGTACGTTTACGCACACTGCGATAAAATAAGAAGTGAAAGAAACGCGCATGAGCAGGCAGAGCGGTCAGGCAGCGAAACTTCACTGGAGAAAGAAAATCACCCTGTTGATCGCTTTCCTCACGTCGGAAGCCCATTTTACTCCGTAGTCGTCCGTCTTTCGAAAATTCTTCGACCACTTTGGCTCCCTGTGGATATTTGCAGTCTGGCTAATTTTTGTGAGACACAAAATGGCAAGGACGCCAAGAATGTTTCCTATCTCAGAAGCCGCTCGGCACTCGCGAGAATGAAGGGCCCAAAAAATGCATCGCGTATGGAGTAAAATCTACAAAAATCTTCGGACATCAATGACCAATTTTGTAGCTTTATTTTCGTAAAAGATCCACAAGAATTTCAATGGATTTTTGCATTCTGTTACATTGTAAAGACAAAATTAGGTTTTAACGCCTTACAAAATTTTTCACTCGAAATAACGAATAAAAATCATTTTCCCAATATTTCTCATACCACTGTCAACTACTAAAAGATTACATTTCACTAACATGCTGAAAAATATTGAATAATACTGAAAAATTTGATAAAGCAAATAAAAAAAAATGTTTAAAAAATACTGGTGAGAGGAAAATCCATAAGTTTTGCGTAGTAAAAATATTCTGCCATTGAAAAATGCCGATAGATTAAAAAAAACATCAGGGTACTCGAAGAGCCGACCGCAGTGAGACAGTTTTTATATTTGAAGTCGGTAGTTAAACAATGTTATTATTATTATTTTTTATACCCTAAATTTCGCGCCCCCGATTGGTCTTCAGCTTCTCGCGGTTTGTCGAATTATCGTAAAATTAATCTGGTCCGTTTGCTCTCTCCCTCTCTAACTTTCCGTCCGTCCCCTTCGCGCAGCCCGGTGATTGCGATTTATGAAGGGAGGAGGCGATCGAGCGACTATATACAAGCCGCGCTGCATCTCCGTCGCTCTCCTTCGCTTTCGGTCCACCCCGATACCTTTTTCTATCGGTTCATTAGCACCACTCGAGAGAGTCGAGCCCCCGCGGGACTTTATATCTCCCCTGACGTCCACGCAAACGTTTATTTTCGGGTTTCGAGTCCAGCCGGCAGGATCGTCGATGACTCGCAATCAGGGAATTTATCGTCCGGAGCATCGAAACGAAAACTATAACGATAAATAATTTTCTCGCAATGCTGCAAATGAGATATTAGAGAAGTAAATATATATATACGAAAAGGACACTAACGGCAAAGAAATGAGCAATTTGCAACAAAAACTATCGATACTTTGTGTCAATAGCAGTTTAAATTATTGTTAACTTCGAGACATTTTTCCCGGTATTAAAATTTTTTTTAAATATATTTTTAGATGGCATCGAATTTTCACGACGGAATATGCAATTTTCACAGTTCGTCTTGCCCACTCCTGAATTCTGTGTACAACCTCTTCAGTTTGACAAAAAAAAACCTTGTTCATTTTCCAAAAATATCTGTCAATTCTACGAATATTTGTTGTAAAATTAACAACAAAATAATTATGGACGTACGTGGACAAAAAAGGTTTGCTAAATGCGCAAATATTTTTTACAGTCTACGCATATACAGGAAGACTGTGCAACGATGTTCCCATTAATCTCACTTTCTATTTTGATTAAATGTACCCAAAAGATTTATCACGCGGGATAATTTTTATTTGTTTGGCCAGAGGCTATCCCGGTTATTTCCACGTCATCCGCGCAGGGCCGATGGAATTAGCATAACCCCGATATATATTATCCGGGGTTGTACTTTGCCGGACATTGGCTCGCGGTACAAAGGGGGCGAGTCTCGGTGGGCAACAGCGACGGCAGAAGCGGCAGCATCGGCCTCTTCTGCACAGAAAATATCGCATAGGGGCAGAGCTCGTTTCACGTGCGCCCTGGCCGGAGCCGAGAGTCCTTGTACCTACTAGAAGGGTTACATGCCCGCGGAGCGTGTACCCCGCGGAAACGCGAGATGCGCGTTACAAGAACTCGTCGAAGAGCGCACATGTATGTGCATATGTGCATGTGTGTGCGGGCTCCGGCTATCGCTTAGAACCCCGCTCGCGCCCCCCGCGGAATATAGATAGGCTCGTCGAAAACGAACTCGCGACTCACGCTCGGTACCCCGATATACGCACACTATCCGAGGGAGATCCGACAACGCGCCGAAGAATATCTCGCCAGATACCGACAGAGACGAACTCGAGGAGGCTTCGGTGGAAGAGTCGGGTTGGGCATTGAAAATACAAAAACAAAAATTTGGACGCATTTCTTGAAGGGAACTTGTGCATGGAAGGGTAACTCTGAATTTAAGAATTCTCACTTTGGGTAAGAAACAAATCTTAAAAAATAAATAAGTTTACGATGATAAGACATTTTTTGGAATTTTTTTTATTTTTATTAATTTTGGAATTTTTTTTCGTTTTGGATGCGGTTCGGCGTATCTTGTTTGTTAAACTATTCGGGACAGAAAATTAATGCTTAATACTTCAAAAAACTTAATAAAGTTTTTTTTTATAAACAAGTGGCTGTAATTTGGTAACAGTTAATGTTTTCATGATTGCGTATCCGTGAATTGGATAAAGTATTTTTCACGAAACAAAATTAACTATCGATCGTCAAGAGATGGAACGAAACCGACAAATTTGATTTCCAAAAAGTGCCTAAAAATATGCTACGTGGATTTATCGGCGTACGGTCGGTAATTTTTCTGTTGATTTTTGTATATTTTTTATTTCGTCTGTTAAGTAGGAAATCTTTAATTCGGCTCCAGACGCTTACGCCAATTTCACTTTAAATATTAATAAAACTTTTTTTTTTCATCCCGATGAAACTTCCGCAAGAGAAACAAAGATTGTCGATTTTGCCGGCCACAAATACCTTAAACTCTGTACGCGAATCGAGTCGATTGCGTTGCTTATACGCGAAGCGACCAACAAGCCATCTCTCGTCGTACCGCCTTCGAATTAATTACGATTTTAGTCGCTCGAGAAATTATCGACGATCTTCGAACGTGTTTTCCGTTCATGCTCGCTCTCCCCCGAGCCGCTTGCACTGAGTGCAACAGTCACATGCAGATGTAACTATACCTATACATCCATATATACTTGCATACAAGTTCGCTATAATAAAAATCTGAAACGTTCGAATAACGCGCGAATCAATAACGATCAAACGCTCCGAGAATGTTTCCTTGTATGTCATAAAAAAAAATAAAAAAAAATCTACTAGTCGTAATATTATTGAGTTATAGCGATCGCGAGCCAATCGGCATCAGCAATATCCTGCAGGAAAAAATATCATCGACTCAAATAAAATTAGATTGCGGGATTTCAAAAAAAAAAAATTGTTATTTCAATTCTACTTTCAATTCTTACAATTCCATATGGAATTCTATATGGAATTGATGAGCATTTCCATATGAAAACGATGACATGTCACCTTGACAGTCTTGCCGTCGTTGTTTCAACGTCATATGAAATTATAAGAATTAAAAGTATAATCGAAAGAACAATTTTTTGTTTTGGCAGCCCGCAAGCAAATTTTTCTTTCAGTGTACAGGGAGCTATCGGATTTTTTTGACGACGAATCGGCGATCAGATTTTCGTCATGAGGCTCATTTTTCTCGGTGGAACATGTAAGTTTACACTCCTATGGATAATTATATTTATTTTGTATTTTTTTTTTCTTTTTTTTCGAAGCCGATGCCATTCGATACGCCGATCGACACTCGATACTCGGGCACCGGCGGGCACCCAACGCGGTCTTCCAGACGAAGGGGTCCGAAGACATTCCGTCGGAACGATCCGAGGATCTTTTTTTTTTGTGTATACATGCCTCATCCTTTCGCAACATATTCCGTACGGGGAGTTGGCTTTTGTTTCGGGAGGCCGTGAGCGTGTGTGGGTTTTAGTTTGCCGAGTGTCCTGTTCTATACAGAGGTTCCGAACAGGACACAGGACGACGAAGAAAACGGGACCTTGCCCATTCCCTTCGGCGAGGCCACGGCGAGAGCCTCCATTGTTTTTCGTCACTAGCTTCGTATTTATTTTCTCGCTTTATCCCCGAGGACAAGAGAACGAGAGACGTCGAAGAGGAATAACAAGAGGAAGAAGACGACCTACTACTGGGGTTCCTATTGTATTATAATGGGCATTACGCGGAGAGATTCGAACTCCTCCGCGTCTCCTTCACTCTCTTGTTCTTCCTCTCTTCTTCGACGCCGCGGCCTTCCACTACCCCCCCCCCCGGCCCGTATCCCTATTTCGCGATTTATGGCCCTTCGTTAGTTGAAAATATATCTTTTTTTTTATCCGTTTTACGCCTTGACCGAGTATCCTCTGCAGGGCTACTGCGTTCGAAGGAAGAACTCGGGGGAGCAGCGTGAGAGCTGAAAATCGACAATGGCTATTTTTAGCGAATTTGAAGCCTTTTTAAGGGGTGGCTAAACTGGTGTGAGTGCGAGAGAGATAGAGTTAATATTTTGAATACCTTTTTTTCCGAAACTATTTTATAAAGTGATAAACGAATCACACAATTCCGTTTTATTTGATAAAACTGTTTGCGAGAAAAACGTGTTCGAACCCCAGCCATGAAGTGTATGGTTAAATCGGCCACTGATAGTGGCGCTGCCCGGAATGTCGCATTTGCCTCATCATAAAAATTATAGTAGGGTAAAAGTGGTGAATATGGCCCACCTCGATTAACACGTAAATCAATGATATATAGACCGAGCCATATTCCCCACTTTTACCCTAACTAAAAAATATATCCCTTGGTCCTAAAATCAATCCATACTTCAAATAAACCAGCCCTTAATCTCGCAAAAATTCTCCTCCCCAGCATTTCTACAAACGACCCTACACTGTAAAAAAAAGAATTCAATTCCTATTCGAAAATTCGAATCCACAGTCCAACGCCATTGATTTTCCATTCTCCTCTCCGTAACTGTGCATGTCCTTCGGCCCTAAAATAAACTCATTCTTTAAATAAACCATCGGTCCCTTAATCTCGCAAAAATTCTCCTTCCCAGCTTTTCCACAAACGACCCTAAACGCTATAAAAAAATAATGCGATTCCCATTCGAAAATTCGAGTCCACAGTCCAACTCCATCGATTTCCATCGTTCGGTGTCCAAAATGCTCCTCTCCGTAACTGTGCATATCCTTCGTCCCTAAAATAAACTCATTCTTTAAATAAACCATGGGTCGCTTAGTATCGCAAAAATTCTCCTTCCCAGCATTTCCACAAACGACCCTAAACACTATAAAAAAATAATGCGATTCCCATTCGAAAATTCGAGTCCACAGTCCAACTCGATCGATTTCCACCATCCGGGTCTCAAATTCTCTTCGTAACTGTGCATGCCGTTGCTTTGTATTTTGTACAGCCCTGCTGGCCGTCGTCACTGCTGCTGCTGCTGCATCAGAAAAATGGGGTGCGCGAGGGCGGACGAGCGGCAGGACGAAACGAATGGAACATCTGCCGGTGGCCGCGCTCGGTCCCTCTCCCTCCCCTCCGAACAGCCATCGCCTTGCACCACATTACATAGGCGACGCGCGGGCCCCGGCGTGTAGTGCCACGGGACCACACCAGCGCGGTCCCCATAAAACCCCGGGGCCTTCGTGAGATTAAGAGAGAGAACGAGGCAAGAGCGAGACGGACGCGCGGCAAAGTCCTTGCGCTACAAAGTGGGAGGAAGACGGAGAACAAACTTTCTACTGTTCGTCCAACAAAAGTCGACTCTTTCCACTCTTTATTCGATGACTCCCGTGTGCCCCGCCAGGCGTGCTTGTCGGCCTGTGGCCCGGCGCGTTCCCGTGCGTGCCGGCATTCGAATCACCGCACCGGATCGCCTCGGAGTCTCTCAGCCTCGCGCACAGCACCCGCGCGCCAGCTCAGCCCGATCGGAGACTTCGATGCCCGACTAGGCGAGATCGGAGACTTACGCGCCGGAATAACTTACTCTAATCTTCGCGCCGTGACAGTCCGGAAACTCGAACCCCGCACCCAGAAAAATAACTTATTTGATGGCCACCGTTTATGTGGTTTAAGTAAAATATTTATTTGATTTATATATATATTAATTCCATTCAAATAACTATTGACTTAATTTAAATAAATATTTATTTTAATGAAATAAATATTTTACTTGAACCAAATAAACGGGGGATGTCAAATAATTTTTTTTCTGGGTGCGATATATTGGGTTATGCCGGATTTTGTTTATTTACTGCAGACATTTTTTTCAATTATAGAATATTATCATTTTTATTGTCGAATATCGGTTCCAAAAAAATGTTTAGTAAAAATGCGGATAATAGGAAATTCGAATTTTGATGGGTCGTTCCGCACTATTATTTATTTGTTATTTATTTAGAATATTTTTTTTATCATTTGTTATAAAATATTATCATTTTTTTTGTGTAGAATCACGGTGACGAAACATATGCAAATTCCACGGAAATATACTGTTCGTACTTCCATGGTGGTCGCTTGTAAACGAACCGTGTAGAGCCGAATAATAAAATCTTTCGATTGACTTAAATATTGTAACGAGCTAAGATATTCGTTACAATATAAACATCCAGCGCGGAATTTGTGTAAACGAAATCGAGTCTCGATTAAAGAATTTCAATGCAATTCAATAACAAGATTTATGAAAATCAATTTACCCGAAAATAATTGTCATGGAAAAAGTCTCGGTGCTTGGGACAAAAAACGAAGTTAACGAGTTTGGCTGACTCGCGATCGTAAATCCTTCGAGTTAACGAGAGCCACGCGCTCTGTAATAATCCTTACGTCCACGTTCTACCTCACAAACGTACGTTCATCCTTTTTTTTATTTTACCTTTCTCCCTCTCAAATTCGGTTCGCTATATAAATATATATATATATATATACTCTACTTGCGGGGGCAAAAGTGAAATGATTCGCGGAGCAAATTTACTTGACCCCTCCCCCCCTCTCGCGGTCATTTCAAATGTCCGAACGATTTTATTAAATTAAATAGGGAATTAAATAGATTTTTTTTCATATCTTTTTTTTTTTGCGAATTTTGTGCAAGGGCTCGATGGAAAGTTGTAGCAGAAGATACACAAGAGGTTCTTTCTTTTCTTAGTTCCGTCTCCCTCCCGCGTTCTCCCACGTGTTGCACCGTAATTACGTGCTGCCTATAATTCGCAATTAATTTTAATTTTCTTGGACGCGGGAACGCGCGCGGCTCTCGTGCAGAAGAAGAAGAAAAGCTCGAGGCGCGCGCGCTCGCGCTCGGCGGCGAGGTTGAACGGCACGCTGTAGGCAGACCCGTAGAATGTGTTGCTCCGGTACGTTCCCCGAGTGAGCCAACTATCCTACTGTACATCTCGTTGCCGTCGGTTCTAAATTAGCGGAGCACGGTAACGACCCCGTTGTTGCGCGGTAACGACGCACTTCCGGACCGGCGCACTGGCAAAGATTGCGCACGTATGTCTCGTGTAACTATGATTAGTGGAAATTTTTTTTAAATTAAATAAAACGGCGAATGTACGAGGTGAACAGTCTATCGATCGAGCCCCAAATTCTCAGAATCAATGGTTTAAAAAAATTGAAATAAAAAAATAGTATTTTTATTTCGAGGGAACTTAACTTAAGAACAACTTCGTCCAGCGATTACTCGGCTGAAGAGCAACATTTTTAGGCTTGTTTGTAGTGAAATCGATACGCCAGAATGTAAGCTAAGTGTATGTTGAGGTCCAACGCGAATACACACAACACTGTGACAATTAAAAGCTCCCGAAGCTAAATGCTCCGGTTCGATCAAACCTATGGTCGTCCGGCATTAAAAAATACCTTCGAAAATTTATTCAAAATTTCGCCCCAAACGTCCAAAAACTAAGTACAGTTAAAAAAAATATATCTATAAAAATATCCACCAGAGTAGACGATAAAACATAATTGTGTGAATGCACGAAAAAAATTAATAATTTTTATTTTCGGTAACAAAAAAAAAATTGATTTTTACTCCGTTACAAGATGTTGTTCGGAGTGTCTCGCGTTATTCGACAAAAATGTAACTGCACCACGAAGCAATGTCGAGGAAACCTCGGCTCGGGATTCGAGTCACGTACACGGTGAGGTCCCTGTTACGTGAGTTAGTGAGTAGCCGGACTAAATTCGTGAGTACCTACGCCGTACGATTACACAAGTTCGTGGCGCACCACGACAGCAACACCGGCTGTCAGTGGCTCTCTGTGTGTTCGTTACACTTGTAATAAATTCTTGCACTCCCACTCGTCGGGACCACCTCGTGGTATGTTATTATACCCGTCTACTCCCACAGGCAGCCCGAGCGCGAGCAATGGCCCAACGTCGAGACGGAAGTTCTGAACAAATCTACAATTGTAACGTGCTCGAGTGTGTAATGGGCGCGTAGATTTTTTTTTCTTCGGAGAAAGAAAAGAGATAAAGGAGGACGAAGGACGAAGGACGAATGGGGGAAGAAAAGGGAAAAAGGGTCCGGATGAGACTCGAGTAGCGGGGCAGGTCAGAAGTGACATCTGTCCTTCGGAAATTCCTTTAGAAAAAAATTGACGACATTATTTCGTCGTACGGCGCAGTGATTGGCAGTCTTAGGGTCGGATTTTGAAACGTTAGTTTTAACTTAACATCGATGTTTGGCCGTAACGATGAAGTTCCGGCCAAAGATCTTAAGTTGGACCTTAGGATTTGTCTTAAGTTGGACCTTAAGATTTGTCTTAAGTTGGACCTTAAGATTTGTCTTAAGTTGGACCTTAGGATTTGTCTTAAGTTGGACCTTAGGATTTGTCTTAATTTGGACCTTAGGATTTGTCGTAAGTTGAATCTTAAGATTTGTCTTAGTTTGGACCTTAAGATTTGTCTTAAGTTGGACCTTAAAATTTGTCTTAAGTTGGACCTTAAAATTTGTCTTAAGTTGGACCTTAGGATTTGTTTTAAGTTGGACCTGAGGATTTGTCTTAAGTGGGACCTTAAGATTTGTCTTAGGTCGGACCTTAAGATTTGTCTTAAGTTGGACCTTAGGATTTGTCTTAAGTTGGACCTTAAGATGTGTCTTAAGTTGGACCTTAAGATTTGTCTTAGGTTGGACCTTAAGATCTATCTTAAGTTGGACCTTAAGATGTATCTCATTATAAAAAAATAATAAATTCATTATTATTATTTTTTTCCTCCACTGATCAGATCCCAGTTGCTCACTTTTTCACTCGATCCAATAAAACCTTGTTCTCACAAAGGCGTACAATCAATATTTGTAAGTCTCAGTACGCGTTGGACTTGGCGGTCGGAGCTCGAGGCTCCTTGAGCGGCCAATCACTGTGCCACTCGGCCAACGCGACAGCGAAGACTTCTAAAATCTCAGCTGAGCGAGGAGTATCTCCCGTTAGTTTTGTTCGATGTTCCTGCGCTCTGACATGCAGCCTGGCGCGCGCATAATCACAACTCTGTTGTCTCCTCCGGTTCCCGTTCGCACTGACTCGCTTGTCGTCGCTGCCGCGCAGTGGCGCGTCCAGCGATAGAGAGGGAAGTGTGGCGAGCGTAAAGCCGGATCAAATGAACCGATAATGGGCTTGCCGTCCAGCCGAAGACATAATAAAAATAACAAACAAAAAAATACGAAATAAACGCAAAGTCCGATACAGTACGGGAGAAGCGAAGGCGGATATCGGCGCGTCGTCGATGAGACGTCCGAGCTGGCTTGGCCCCCGCGAGCCTGCCGGAGAACGTAGCCTGGGATCCTATTAGCGTCAGGCTTGGGATAACTAGGTCCAGCAGGCACGGAGTTCGACAACTCCCAGTGCAGAGAAACCTCTCACCACGGTGGCTTCTGATCCCCAACAGCGCTGCTCTAACAATACTAGAACGACTCCTCCACGCGGCCTAAAAATAATAAAAAATAAAGAGGCTCGGGAAGGGTGAGAGAAAAAAAAGGACAAAATTCTGCTAAACGGAGAAGTTGAGGAGTAGTTGCGTATAGCCAGGTTATCCGGTTTCCGGTATTAAACCTGTCACTAAGTTGAAGGAGGGAGAATTTTACTCAGTTCGTCAAATTCAATGGGACAAAAAAAAGGTTCACACTTTTCTTTTGTACGATTAAAGTAGATCAGAATTTGCAAGAATCCAACTGTTTAACATTGGCAATTTACACAGATGCATGTGCATCGACAATGTTCCATATTTTTTTTACGTTTTGCAAATTATTGCGGCCTTCACTATAATTTTAATTAGCTCATCATTTTTTTATTTTTATTTTTTTACTACCAAACGCGAAATTTTAGGATTTTCCCAAAAGCTTCCAACGAAACCAGCAGGCACCGAGTTCAACAACTTCCAATGCTCTCACCACGGTGGTTTCTGATTTCGAACAGCGCTGCTCTAACAACACTAGAAGGACTCTACCACGCGGAGCAAAAAGAATGAAAATAAAAAATGAAAAATAAATCAGAAATAAGAACGAATAATAAAAAGACGACGAAGAAGCGGAGGAACGGCGGTCCGGACCAAAATTTGAGAATGTAAAAGGGTCGGGAAGGTTGGGAGAAAAAAAAGGGAAGAAATTCTGCTAAACGGGGAAGGAGAGGAGGCGCGGAAAGAGGCGCATATAGCCGGCAGGTTATCCGGTTTCATCTTCGCGAGGGAAGACTTTATCTGGTCGAAGATCGTGTGCTACCGGTCCGGGATCCCGCCGTTCGCCAGCGGGGCAAGAGCGGATAGTTTGGACGCGACGATCTCGTATCTCCTCCGCGACCGTCAGCGCTCCAACGCCGCAGCACCCTTTTTTTCCTCGACCCTCGCGACCTCCTCTCTTCGTTCGCCGTCCGGCAACTTCCTCCCGGCTGCTTCCATATTCCAGAATTTTTTTTTTTTTCGAGGTAGATGGTACTTTGCAACTCGATTCTTGCACTTGGACCGACCGCAGGACGACGAACGGACGAAACTCAGCGGCGAAGTTTTCTTTGTTCGGGCAGTTCTCGGTAGAGAAATACCGACGGAGGAAGTATACGTTTCCCAGATCCCTGGACTATTTGTACGGATATATTAAATGCCCGAGGATTCAGGCGGAGGAACTACGAACACGCGCGAGTTAAATATTGTCGCAGCTTATCTCTTCCATTCTCTCCTTCCTCTCGTTATTTTTACACGCTGACACGCCTCTGTACAGGCTGGTTCAGGACATTGTGTTAAAAAGGACAAAAGAATGAGTTTTGAGTTGAAAATTAAAAATTTTAGATTGGCCGTAACGCATAATTTTTTTTTATTAAACTTGTCACTAAGTTGAAGGAGGAAGAATTTGACTCAGTTTCAATTTGTTATGTTAGAAGTACGAAGAGTGGCAAAAAACAAGAGGGCCAGGAATAAAAGACCCAGCGTTTTTTCAAACTTTTTTTTTATGAATAGAGTAGAAAAGAATTTACAAGAATCCAACTGTTTAATATTAACAATTTCACCGTAATTTTAATTATTTCATGATTTTTTTGTACTATAAAACGTAAAACTTTACAATCGTCCTAGAAGCTTCTAACGAAAGAGAGTTAGAGAATCCAGAATCTTCCTTTTGTAAAAATTCTTTCACTTGTTTTTGCTTCCTCATGGAGGAAGCTTTGTCATGGTGAAAACCAAATTCGAGCCAAATATACAGATAATGCTTCATCACAGAAGAAGCTTCACGAATAAAGGAACATTATGAGAAAACGATATGAAAATTTCAATTTTCAACTTTTATGAGGAAGCATTATGAAATTCCAACTTTTTTTTTTCATCTGCGTTGTGATAAATATTGTTGAGTTCCGCACTGAGCAGCCCCAAATAATCAGAAATGTTTTGATCGGTCCGGTCTGAGTTGTCCTGTATGCACCTACACACGTCCGGGGCAACACCTTTGCAGACAGAGAAATATTTTCGTCTCGGAGAAGGGAGAAGCAAACAGAGGCACACGACGAGGGAGACTCGTGCGTGCATGCCCGTGAAGTCTGTCTCACGAGATATAACCCTCCGTTTTATTTTTCTCTCCGTTCCCTTCTTCTTCTTCTCGTATTTCCCAAGTTCTCCTCCATCCGCGTGCTGTGTATCTCGTGTATTGCATGTGCGTGCCGCGCTCTAGCCGAGCGAGAAGCGAAATACCCTCGGAAGGATAGAGAAGAGATAGAGGAAAAAAAACGTGTGTGCTGGAGGAACACATAGGAAAGGAACGGGAGGAGACGAGAAGAGCTTGAAGAAAGAGAAGTGTGCGCGGCAGAGAGGAGAATCGTTTTTGTGGTGGTATTGGTCGGGTCCATCGCTGACACCGGAAACTGGAAGGGTCCCTTCCACTTCCAACAGCTTCGCAGCCCTTATGCTCCTCAGCTTCGGCTATTCGTTCCTCTGATCCGTGCAGTCCACTCGTAAACATCCGCAGTGGTTCTCAATTGAGATAGCCGGAAAGTCCTTTTCGAACGGGATATTTAGAGCCAATATTTCAAAGGCGCGTACTTATAGTACTTATAAAAATATATGTCGACGACTTGAAATTCAAATTCCTTTGCCAAAAATCTAATATATATTTTTTATTCTACCTCTGATACGGATTTTTGGAATTGTGGGAAGAGTTGAAATATCAATTTTAATCATTGGGTGTTGATTGAAGTTTTGAAATTTTATTTAAGCCGATTTTGCCGTAAAAGAAGACAACCAATGCGATTCAATGTTCATTGGCCGATGTCTGTTTAAAATTCAATTTTTTTAACAGACATTTTTGAAGAGTTTCTCATACTAGAATTTTATATTATATTTATTTATATCATGTAAACTCTTCTGACACCGATGTAACGGCCGAGCGAAATGAAAAAGGACACCGATTATAAAAAAAGAGCGAGAGGCGAAATATTTATTGAGTCGAAAATGTAATCGTAATCGTTTCGTAACCGCGAATACCTCCGTTCATGTCAAAGTCCTGAAAAAGACTGTTGATAAAATCTACGATCGTTGTTAAGTCGGTCGTTTGTTCGTCCGTCAAGTGTCATGCTCCTCAAGCGCTTCATTACATAACTGTTCACCGATCAATAAATCGTAATATCATCGGGTGTTCGATATTCGGTACAACATAATAAATATAATTTGTCGAGCGATTAAATCCGACAAAAATCCTAGACTCATTCAAATGTGTACACAGTACAATAGGTTTCTTATCCACGACCGTCCACCATTTTTTTCATGTCAATTTTACAAAACTGTTTCTTAATTTTACAAAAATGTCTGTCAATTTTACAAAAATATCTGGCAATTTTATAAAAATGTTTATCAATTTTACAAAACTGTTTATCAATTTTACAAATATTTTGTGCGAAATTAACACCAAAATAATTGTGGACGTTTGTAGACAAAAAAAGTTTTGTTAAATGTACAAATCTTCTTTACAGCGTATTAAATGAATTCAGTAGCTTTTTGACCAAAAAATAGTGTACGCTTTTTTTGAAATCCAGATGTCGAGAGAAAAAAGCTTGAAGAATTGAAACCGCCTGGACAAAATGCGAGTGGATTTCAAGTGTAGAATATGAGACCTCCTTCCGCACGGGAAAAAAAAATATTACAGATAGCGATGGAAGGGGAAAGGTGTCGGATGCGATGGCTCGCGTCGGGTTCCTCCCGGTCCTCGCGTCCGGGGACGGTTCAAGGATCGATTTACACGATTTACAGTGACCGTACTCCGCTGCCGCACAGGCCATCACAGGCAACGGACACAAGCGACGGTCATCGCTTTTTCTTCGTCTCATCTCATTATCTTCATCCGACTCGCTTCAATTCCCGCCTCGCCGGCCCGTCCGCCTCGATCGCACGGACTCGCGCTCAAGCCTCGCTTCTTGTCTCGTTGACCCCAAATACCATCGGGCGATTAAGTACTCTCGCCGGACGTGCAATATCGATAGACACTCGAATAGACACACGAATTTCTCGTTTCGATGCGTCGTATAAAATGATTTAAGCAACGTGTACGATGATAAAACGAAAATAAAACGAATGAATTTAATGGAAATGAATATATAAATATAGATAGCGATTACCTACAACGTGTATTTTATATACACATATTAATACCGTGCGAATATCGTACCGGCGTTGTCGCGAGTTTCTACACTGAGAATCTACACTGTAATACATTTATGTATTATGTATTTATATGTACATATGTGTGCGTATATATATATATATACGAATGTTATATTGGTTTCTTTGTAGAAGTTCGCGCCCGGAGATAGCGTTAAAGGTCAGTCCACATATTTCCCCGTGTGATTGCATAATTTACACGGACGAGCAGAACCACCGTGTGTTACTGGCCAGAGTCGCACGCGATTTTTCGAATTTGCGAATATACGATTTTTTTTTATAATCATAAATTCCACGGAAATTCATCGACATCCGTGTAATAAAGATACACCGTTGAAAAAACATGAATTCATGAAATATTTTTTCACTTCGAGATACAAAGTGTGAATGGAGTTTGGACAATTGAAAGGAGTTACGATTATCTTCTTTTGTATGATTGGATAATTTGCGCGGACGACCAGAAGTTACTGACCGGAATGCACCCGATTTTTCGAATTCGCCAATGTACGATTTTTTAATAAATTTTTAATATATTATCTTATAACAATAACCATCGATTCCCTGGAAATTCTTCAATGTCCGTGTAACAAAAATATTCCGTTAAAAAACACGAATTCATACATTAATTTAGTCTTTTTCGTGATACAAAGTATGAGCGGTGTATGTAAAAAAATGTAAGGCTGTTATTATTGTCATTATCAGAGCCGCCGAAAGGGCTTGAGTGTAGGTCGACTGTTGCACCGGGTACCCCCTCGGACATATCCATGCTCCCTCGATACTTTTGCCGCGTCGAATGTCAAAGCACGCACGCACGCACGCACGGTACCCGACGAAGGCGAGGGGAGGAAGGAACGATTGTGTCGCCGGGCCGTCTCGCACCTGCCGTTGACAGAAGGGACACACGATACTCGCTCGCTTCTCATCTCCTCACCGTACCGCGCCATCACGCGAAATTTATAATTAAAATAGCGATAATTGTTATCATCATCGCCGCGAGTAGATTGAATCCCATTTCGGAGCAATGTCGAATACGAGAGAAAATCAAGAAAATAAAAACATTTGCAAAGACACAATTTCTCGTTGAATGGCATATACTATTATATTTATATAAAAAATCATAGCCGACGTTTTTTTACTTTCTCATCGCATGCCGAGGTATGTAAGAGAAAGTTGTGTAAAAAAATGTGACTTAGATTGTGGTCTACATGTAAAAAATATATTAAATTAACGAAAAATAAATTTTCCCATTTATGCCCAGTCCTGTGCGAAATTTTTTGAAACATTTTCAGCATTTACGGTGGCTTCGGAATCGTTTATGTTTCCGATGGAAAATCACTAGTTATTTACGTATTTATTTGTTTCCCGAGGGCCAACGGGAAACAATGAAATTTCGTTATTTTTAGTGAAAAAATGTTATCACCCATTTTTTTTTTGACGGCTCGGGCCATGGGCAGCGCACCGATTGAACTACCAAAAAGAGTTCTAATTCAAAGATCAGCATCTTTTAAGAGAGAGATTAAAAAAAATGACGAGACTGTCATTCCTGTTTAAAGAATTTGGTTTGCACATTTCGATGTTAATATTGTCGCCCAGGCAATTTTTTTGCCTCGTCTACCACGGTCATTCCACTAAACAGAAAAAAGCAAAAAGAGTTTTAAATTCAAAGATCAGCATTTCTCTAAATTTTTATTTATTCGATATTTTTCAAAAAAAAAAAAAAAAAAACTATAATGCGAATCGAGAGAATTCATTGCACCGTATTGTGGCGTGGAATCGTGGCTATCGAATTTCTGCCGAGCGACGTGGACGCTCGTGCAGGCGTTTATGATACGAGCACCGTCCGCCTCGTCGTTTTCGCATCGTGTTTCGTTTACAAGTGCTGGATGTACGGGCAGGAGGTACAGGTATAATAACTCGCGGCGGGCAAGAAAGGCTCGGGTGGCTTCGGGCCATATTAGCGATTGTAAAAAAAAGCGTTGATCATTATATATCCCTCGGAAGTTTCGAGCTCGGGTAAATGTGTAACAAGAATTCGTAAGAGGATGGAAGGTTTGTAAGTGTATCACGGAAAAGTGGCCGCGTATTAGTGTAACTCGGAGGCAAGAAAGAGCGCGAAAGGGTACCGAGTGAAGCAACCCGCGTTGGGTACGTTAATGTATGGAAGTGTAAGGCAGATAGGGCTACTTAATACATACTATAAAACATACATATATAAATATACAGGAGCGCATAAGTATCCTCGTGGAAAGTATCCAACAGATAATTACCGTCCTCAAATACCCGCGCTTTTGTCTGTCTTTTTCCCCTCCCAAGTTTTTATTTTATAATTATTATTATTATTTTTATTTTTATTTTACTCGTATACAGGAGCAACGTGTATAGGCTAGATCGCGGCAGTGTAAGTTCACCGTAGTGTGTGCGGAAGAGGAGGATATGCAACGTGGGAGCAATCGCCAGGGCAAAGTGCTCTCGTGCTCGATTCCCTTCTCGCTCGTCCAGCGTCGATGGAAAAAAAAAATGGGCGGAAAAAGTGTAGAGGAGTTTAGAGAAGGAGTAGACACTGTGCGGAGAGCAGCAGTGCTGTGTAGCGGCGGTGAAGACAGGCGAGAGGGGGAAACGAACGAGAGTTGGCCAAAAAAAAAATTGATGATTCGAAAACTATAGGGATGAAAAAAAGTGAAGGGACTTTTAAAGCCTAGGACTCTGATGTGCGACATCATTGCAATGGAGAACACATGTTGTGTGCGCAGACTTACTGTAGGACATACACGTGTATCTGATAGTGTGTCTACACAGTAAAAAAAAGTTTGTACTTTTTACAACAATTTATTGTCCACAAATGTCCAAATTTTTTTATTTGTTAATTTGTCGATCGCAACCATCTGGTTCTAGTTTTACAAACAAAAGTACGAAGTAAAATTGTTAATGAGACGTGAAACAAAAGGACGCGATTGTATCTTCAAACCTGGACAAAATAGTTTGTCACTTGTTTAACGAAATTATCTTTATGAAACTTCGTATTCCGATTTTATGAGATAATTTTTTACAGTGTATAACGGCGATGAGACATTTTTTTGAGGAACTCGACAGATGTCTATAATCATGTCATGAAATATTTGTACGTTTGAAAAAATTCGAGTAAAACAAACGTTAGAGCCTGATCACCTGACACGTAATTGAGGCTTCTCTGCAGCTGACGGCGATTCTAACTTCCGGTTTTGGAGTTTAATATTCTCCAGTAAAAAAAAAAGAATATTAAACTGCGAACTTTGATTCCATTAATCATTCAAATTAATATTCACCTCGCTACTTACAGTATTACAAAAAGAAAAAATAAATTACTAAAAAATAAAAATAAAAAATAGATAAAAGATTATAAGCGCTAAACTCTTCCAGACGTTCGGGATTGAATTTTTCTCCTCCTCGAAGAGAAAATGATAAAAAGATAAAATTTGGGTGCATTAATTTTTTACCTTTTTTTAAATTACATAATGATAGTACGATATGCGAAAGGAAGTAAAAGGATCTTTCTCATTGCTAGGGGGAGATCGAAGCGAATGGAAAAGAGTCGCCCGGCGGCGTATCGAGAGCCGGGCAATTACGATAGCGGTATATAGTCGCGCCGTCTATATATCCCTTCGAAGGAGTCTCGCAGCGCACGAGAATAATTAGGTACACGGTAATGTCGACCACTCGACGACGAAGAGAACGATCTCCAGGAGGCCGCTGGCGACCGGGCGAGCGCACCGGAGCATCTCGGAGGAATCGTAATGGCGGTGAAGCGGTAGCCTCTTATATATCCATTATGCACAATACCGTCGCGTAACTCTTCTTCCTCTCCCGAGACTTTGCTCGGGGCGGTAATTCGACGAGAAAAAAATATTATTATTAACTTCCACCGAACGTCAAAGTAATTTTACGAGATCCCTAGTTTTTAAGGTAATCGCAATAACCGGTGTCCGAGCCAATTACAATTACCGCCCGAAAATACGTCGAATCGGACCGCATGTTCGATGCACTTTTTTGGGACTCTTACGATTGGACGCCGAAAAAAATGCGTACCCTTCGTGGTATTTTTTCCCCACTTTACATCGACGAAGAGTCAAAAATATTCGGTAATTTAATAAACATCCCTCGTCCATGAATGTCTAAATTTCTTTTTTCTTGTTAATTTTTCAATTTACTGTGTAAAACAAATTGTAAGATTGAAATGAAAAAATTATAAAATGAAAAAATTGTAAAATCAACAAGAAAGAAATGGCGGACGCTTATGGACGACACATTGTTAAATGCGTGAATCTTTTCGCTTTGCAAATCGCATTTTTGAGATACCAAAAAAATGGCAACTAGTGCCAAAATGTCTCCCAAAACAAAAACGCAGCTCGGCTTGTCGATCCAACATCCGGCATAATTTTGTCCACCGACCAGTCGCTTACTTTACACCTATCTAACTATCCGACATTAAAATCAGCTCAAAGAAGATTACAAAAAAAAAAATTATCCCCGCCACTTACGACGTGCACCCAGAAAAATAATGTATTTGACGACCACCGTTTATTTGGTTTAAGTAAAATATTTATGTGATTCAAATAAATGTTTATTCGATTGAAGTAACTATTTACTTAATTGAAATAAATGTTTACTTAAATCAAATAAATATTTTATTTAAACCAAATAAACAGTGGCCTTAAATCAAATAAATTATTTTTCTGGGTGTCCAAAAAGCGTTCCTGGGCGCGCCGATACGGCTAGAGAGCCTGCGCTAGAGAAGCAAAAGCGAGGCAAAAAAAAAACTTCCTCCGAAGAATTCCAGTTCCGAAAGTGGCGTTCGGCTGCGGGCAGTGGACGAGGAGCTTCTCGTCCCCTGCGTGCACGGAAGCCCCCAACTGGTGCCAGCGCACACGCACGCGAAGGGGTCCTTCTCCGCCGCCTGGGCCTCTTATCGCCCTTTCGTCAGCCCCAACCGAGTTCCGATGCGTCGACGTTCCTATGCTTCCTCTATCCCCTCCTCCGATCGCGTACTAACCGACTCGAAAAAATTATACCACCCCTTTCACGCTCGCCTACCCCGTCACGCTTCTTCCTCTCTCGTTCTCACCATTA
>JAPYZC010000181.1:0-48642 GCA_030522665.1 Ichneumoninae sp. A BG-2022a
TTCAGAAAAATAAACGAATCATTTTCATAAAAAAAAAGTTTTGTTACCGGGTAATTTGTTAACCAATTAATTTTTTGATGAATTTGTTAATAAAATTTTTCAATTATTATTATGCAAAATTAATCTTTTCAGTACCTTTAGTATATATGATTTTTTAAAGATTTTTACACCATCAAGAAGTACTCGCAATTTTCTTTTATTGTTGTCGAACTTATGCGAAGTCAGCGCGCAGCGAGACTCCCTCCTTAAGTGAGCGTTTTGGCTCTTGGTAAAATTTCAGAAAATGTTGACCAATAGGTAATCGCGAATTTCGGGCGAAACAAAACCGAGACTGGGACTTTTTAAATAAAGTTCCGTAAAATATTAGTAAACATGAACTGTTTTGCCCCGCCGTGCACCTCTCTTAAATTTACTGAATTTCAGAACTGCTCTGTTACGGACCGGTTCGAACATACACCATTTAACATACACTGAGAAACAAAAATTGGTTGGATTAACCAAAAGTCGTGGTGACATACGTTCAAAGCTGTTATTTTTTTTTGTACAAATAAAGCATTGTTTTGATAAACGATTATTTGCTTCAATTTATTCAAAATTTGTCGATTAAAACAAGCATTTTTGTTGTACCAACAAAATACACCTTTGAACATATGTCACCTCGCATTTGCTTAATCCAAGCGTTTCTGGATGGAGAGAGGGCTCTAATTTAAAGCTGTGTAAATGCGCGCCCCTTCGCTGAATCGAAGTCGCACAATAATTTCCTAAAATTCATGACACAGTCCGACGATGATTTTACAAACGGGCACCAAGTTTTCCAGATAGTATTCAGCATTCCGAGCCGAGACCGGAGCTTCTATCGTGTGGTTAAATAAGCGTTCTGGCTCGTAGCAAAATTTCTCAAAATTTCGACAAATAGGTCATCGCGAATTTCGGGCGAACCAAAACCGGGGCAAAACGGGCACATCATTTCATTCCGAGATGAGACTTTTTTTAAGAACCACGAAAAAATGGCGTACAAGGTTCCGTTTAGCCTCGTCGATCGCCGCCCTAAATTTACAGAATTTCACAACTGGTCTGTTCCGGGCGGCGTGAAGCGAGGCATAGATAATAAACGATCTTCCATCCACAAATATCACGAGCTCTACAACAGTAGCAGCAGGTTCGAGGGTCGGGACCTTCGGCGCACTCGCGACAATCGGTAATAACGCGATACAATGAAAATTTTCAAATTTTACGCTCGATTATGCCCGACCATTGAATCGGCGCCGCGACATTTGGCGCATTAAAATCATAATGCGTTATCTCTCGAGGTCCTCCCACCTCTAAATCGTCATGAAATTTCTCTATCTAAAAATTCGTCACGATCTTCGCGGCCTCCTCGCTCGCTGGTCTAACCCCTTTAGGGCGCTCATCTACGGGCAAATATTCCCGAATTTATCTTCGAACGAATCTCCGCCCGGTGGTCCAGAGGGCTGCGATGGAAGAGGCTGCAGGACACAGCAGCAGCAAAGCGTAGAATACCGGACAGATGGTCGTGCGTTCTCTGCGCGTTCGGGGCCAGCGACAGGTTGGTCCAGGAGCACCGGCAGCATTTCGTGGTTCATTTGCGGTACCCAGGGGTCCCATCTATTATCGGAAGAGAGCTACAGAATTCGGGGGTCGCCGAGAGCACGGCTCGGAGGCTCCCCTCGCTCCATTCCGTCGAGGCGGGGGGGGGGGGGGGGGGAAACATGACATCTACCCTGCTCTCCGACCGAACAGTGAAGTACGACGAAGCCCACCGACACTTCGGGGGTTGTTTACACGGCACACCCGCACTTTCTCGATTTAATTCAGTGATTATTTTTTAACGATCCTCGTATCTCAGCCACGTAACGAGATAGAGTTTGAAACTCTCGCGTTTGTTTTTATACATCCGGGGGGGCCATCAGCGGGGAGAGACAATTGTCCCACGGGAGAAGAATGAAATTAAAACGAAGCGTCAACTTTTTGTCTTCCTTTTTTTAATCCACCAAAGCAATGTAGTTATTACAACGCGTATGCATCTCCGCGCCGAGACGCAGCTGCGCGTGTCCGAGGCGCCGGCGAAGTGCCGCTGGCATGGACGGTCGGAACGGCGAACGGGAACGAAAAGGAATCAAATAAACCGGGCGCGAAGCGAGAGAATCTTCGGATCGGTATAATTAAGAAATAAATGAAGACGTTTGCGGGCCTGATGGCCGGGCTTGGGAGTCGAGAGTTGGCATTTTTATGTATGGAAGTAGGCGAGTACCCGAAACGGGTTCGTTTTTTTTCTTTCGTCAGATGGCTGGACGGGACGGGAGTGGAAAAGGAGGTCGATTGCGATTCCCAAGCAGTTCGGGTCCGTCTCACTCTCTTGGGGCGGGCGCGGGGGTTGCGGATTCTGGACCTTCACGCGGGAAGAAGGCGCGAGGCCCGATTACAGGCTAGTAATTAAATATAAGTAAATTAGGCATATCAGCTGTCCCGCGCTGGGACGTCCCGCGGAGATGTCCGGGCCCGATCGCGATGCTGATGATAATGATGATGAAGTCGGTCCGAGTTTGACTTACCTGCTTTGTAATCGTCCGCTCTCGTGTGGCTGATGCTGATGTACTCGCTCGATCTCCTCCGTAGCTCTCGGGCCTCGCTCTTTTTCTTTAATTTCATCCCGAGCCACGACCGTCCTCAGCTTCCATCGCACCGCTCTTACACCGGCACGAAAGTTTCTTCGCCGCGGCCGGCCAGTCCCCTTTCGAGCTTGCCGACGCTTCTGGCACTTTCATTAATCTCACGCCGCACGGCTTTCCTCGTCCCTCACCGAGGATCGTTACTGAACCGTGCTCTGTCGAGACGGCATTTATTTTTGCGCCTCGTTAAGACACGAGAGACTGCTTCGGTCCATGCGAGATCATCATCTGCGAGTCACCGAGAGATCCGATGCAATACCGTCTTTACTTGTTGCGGCAAAAATTTGTCTTCTGCGACTCATCTTTTTGGCCCGCTCTTGAAACTTGGTTCTTGGTACCGTTATTGGACGATGATGGAAATTTCAAAAGTGTGGTAGACTGTGGTGATTTTTTTCGAAACAGCTTGGAGCGGATGGAGCAGACTTGGAGAACCGGAAACAGAGGGTCGAAACTCACTGGGCGATTCAATTTCGACGTGGCGTTCTGCGAGTGGTGGAAATTAACGACAATGCGGCTAATAGATCATCGTGTATACTTATTTTGGCTATTTCGTATATTTTCGTCGTGCTAGTTCTTGAAATTCTGTAACGAGATTTATTTTTGGTATTTTTGGATTTTATTATACTTCTTTTATTGTTATTTTCATATTTTTTTTTCTTTCTTATGTTATCAGCGAATATATTTACTTATTTCTGCGACGTTCTCTCTCGATGTGTTTACTGATGCGTTTACGTATCACGCTTGCAATTCGGCCCAACGCGCGCATATACCAATGAATTAAATAAATAAATAAATAAAGTATGATTTCCAAACAATCTTCCAGGCCAATTCAAACGGGGAGCCTTTGGCAAAAAAAGAACGGTGGCCATAAAAACAATTTTTTTAATCCCGTTACGTTACATCGCCTATGCGCATCGACGGTCCATACGTTCTCATATTCCCGAGGAAATCAAATTCCGTCAGCGAGAATCGTCACCGTTGGAATAATTATTCACCGAAAGTTTCTCAATTATGGTCTGGTTATATTTTAATGAGATCAAATTCCACCGGGATCTTTCTAATGTAAAAAATTCTGCGGACAACAGAACTACTTCGTTGCTTTCGTGGAAGCTGCCCTGGAGCTCCGACTATTCTAAAAATCGTGCCGGAACAAAAAAAGCACTATCGATATCGATAATCGTCACCGTTGGGATCAAATTCGCTGAAAGTTTCTTAGTGATGATCCGTCATATTTTTTATACGGTCGAGTTCCATCGGGATTTTTCTAATGCAAAAAGTTTCTGGAGACCACAGGGCTTGGTTCACTTCGTCAAAGGACGGACAATAAAAAAATGCCCAATAGTTGAGTGGTCCGATAAAAGGAACTCAGTTAATTCGCAGAATATTGAAGGTTCTGATGAAAAAGATTCATGCAATCATGCTCCAACGATAACGATAGGATAGAGCATTTTTTTTTTTTTTAACTTTGCACAGAATAATCCAGTTTTTCCGAGCCCTTTGTTGAACGTTTTCTGGATCACCGCTGTTCCCGTAGTGTTTGTTGAACGTTTTCTGGATCACCGCTGCCGTTTCTCACTCAATTCTCTAAGGGTCCGAGCGGTCTAGATCGGCTTGCGCGCTAGACTGCAGTCCACGAGGTCGCGGGTTCGATTCCCTGGGCAGGTCTCTGGGTGTTTAGTTCCGTTGTACGATATAACTACGATGCAGATACTGTAAGTTTGTATCTTACTCTCTGTAAAACCAATAATAATAATAATAATAATTCTTTCTGCGGCATATTCTCTCAATATACTAGTGTCCGTTTGTCGATACGTTCACATATCGCGCTTGCAATCGGGCCCAGTCCGTCAATGTACCGATAAATAAATAAAACGAATAAATAAATAAAAATGTATGATTTTCAAAAAAAATTCCGGACCAAGTCCAACGGGACATGAGGCAAAAAAACGATTGCCACAACAACAATTCTTTTTTTGGTTCCATTACGTTCCGTCGCCTACGCACATTGACCGTTCGTAATTTCTCCGGGTTCTTTGACGTTTGTAGTTGTTGGGTGATAGTCAAAGGTTTCACGGTTCTTCGATTTTTGGATTTTACACTACTTCTTTTATTCGTATTTTCATTTTTCTTATTTCTTATGGTATAAGGGAATATATTTCGCCATAAAAACAATTATTTTTTTGGTCGCGTTACGTTCCATCACCCACGCGCATCGACTGCCCGTAACTCCTCCGGGCTCTGACGACTGTAGCTGTCGGGGTGACAGTCGACGGTTTTTCGGTTCTTCGATTTTCTCGCCCTCCCCCACTCGGACACACAATATCCACCGTAATTAACGCAAGATCATCGGGCACGGGAGCTTAACGCGAGTTGGCGACCGATCAAAAGCCACCCCGTACACACCGCCGCAATCTGGACCATCGATCTTTCCGTCTTGGTGGGTCGCCGGTACCAAAATGCTCACCCCGCGAATCTTCGAATCTCGGGGGAGCACGAGGCGGTGACAGTGTGGCTGGGCGCGCACTGCACGACATCCACCGGGTCGACCGGGTGAGGCGACGAGAAAGAGGAAGATCGAAGATAGCGCATTACAGTTTGGCGAGGTTCCACACCGTAGGTCCGGAGTGCTCCCGAACGTACGTAGTCTGCTGACGTGTCTCTGGAAGCGGGAAGTGACGAACTCGTATAACGATGCCGGTGGGGCGCTTAGCTTTCTATGTGTATCGACGAGAGGAACCCCTTGACGATCTCTTTCGATTTCCCCTCCCCCCTCGACACCCTCCGCAGCCTCCGCCCGTCGACCGGCAGCGATCTAACACACTGGCCTTCTGGGGAACAGAAACACGACGCTTAACGATCGGGCGATACGTCCCGCACGCGCAACCCACGACCGTACACACAATAACATCGACATTACGACACGAGACACGTGTTGTTTTTGCCCGACGCAACACACCAGTCTCGACCAATTCCCCCGTGCAGATGGAACGGGGGGTTGTTATTATTGCGCAATGTGATCGATCGATCGATTATTATTGCGGTGAATTATTCAGCATACAGCCTGCTTCATGAATTACGAATTAATGCCGCACACAGCAAAATAGGCATCAATGATTCTTGTCCACATACGTCCACAATTCTTTTCATGTTAATTTTACAAAAAAATCTCATTATTATTTCTCTTGCAATGTACTTGTGATAAACTTAGGACATTATATATAATTAGCGATAAACCTACGTAATTTGATATACGATCTCTCTCATTTTGATCCTGGAGATGGGCAACCCCATCACCTTTGCAATTGGGCCCAGCCCGTCATTAATTACATAAATAAATAAATAAATAAATTTTACAAAAATGTCTGTTAATTTTATGATTTTTTAACTAAAATTAAAAAGATAATTATTATGGAAGTTTGTGGACGAAAAAAGTTTGTTAAATGTACAAATATTTTTTACTGTGTACGTCAGTCTCAGAAAAAAAAGTGCAGTCTCAGTGCAAAAAAAAAAAAAAGAAACGGTTCTTTTTTTTGTCTCTAAGCGGAAGCAGAGCATTATAATCCCTCGACGCCTTCGGGAAAGTAACGACGATCCCTCGATAGAGCGAAGCGGACGATTTCATTTCTGCTTCGTCTTCGCTCGGGTGGGTACGTGATAAAAATGGTAATTCGAAGGAACAACGACGGGAGAACGGGTCGCGCAGGGTGTGTCTTACGCGGCGATCGGGAACGTGAGGAATTCCGAAGTAATTTCGCGAAAGCCGCACTCGGGATGCTCTCTCGTGGACATCCCGGGCTCCCCGGTGCGTCCTCGTGTTCTCGGCCGCTAATACGTGGAGCGTACAACACACCGTCCGAAAGCTCCGCTCGGCTCCTTCGGTACGGCAATTTCGCACCTACCAAATTGGATTTTCCGAACAATGTTGACGTGCGAAATTTCCAGCTACGCGAACTTCCCGGTTTGGGGGAACTGATGTAATATGGAACGAGTGCAAATATGCAATCGCGCGTTTCACATTATTTAGTGACATCGAATAATATGAATAAAAAAAACATAAACAAATTTTAAAACAGCCAAAATGAAGATTTTTTTCAGGTCGACAACCAATCAGCTCCGTAACAACTTTTTGGACATTCTTTATAAAAAGTCATTAGTCGATTACCGTTCTAAATCTGAAATAAAAACGATCGCTAATTGTTCGATCCAGGATCGTAAAGTACTGTAGTATTTTTTCAATATTGACTGGAGATGGACGTTAAAAAATAATAAAAAAATTGAAATCGGCGCAATTTAAGATTTTTTCTGATCAGCAAACACTCAGATCCGTAACAACTTTTGTGGATATTCTTTATAAAAAGTCATTAGTCGATTACCGCTCTAAATCTGAAATAAAAACGATCGCTAATTGTTCGATCGAGGATCGTAAAGTTCTGTAGTCTTTTTTTTCAGCATTGACTGGAGGTCGCGTTAAATTTAGTGGTTAATTAAACGATTTCACGTAACACACGTATGCGCGCATATGCTTTTTGCTATATATATATATATATATATGCTATGCGTGAAACGCTTTCCGGCACGTTATAAATACACGCGGGAGCAACTATCGCGTGAGAGTTTCGACCCAGCGAAGGCCCTTGCATGCGCCGAACTCGTTACCGGTTTTGTCCCCGTAAATTAATTACACCTGGAGGCAGAAGCAGTGCGAAGTGTATTCGCTTTATTTTAACCGGCACGTTTCAGACGCCACCCCCCTCTCTCAGCTCTCTCTCTTTCTCGCTCTCTCTGTATATTCCGCGGTTTTACATATGTGCCCGCGAGGCATATGCAGAGCTGGAAAAGGTGCGAAAAAGACTCTCGAGCTGCTAATCGAGTTACACGAGTATGTTTTATGCCTCGTAATAACAGGAATTTTTTAATTGTACTTATCAACATTTTTCATTGCACATTCTCAGAATTATCCTGTTTTTCTAATCTTCCACTGAGATTTTGGTGCGTCTACATTTCGGAGTTCAAATTTCAAGATTTTGCGACCTCTTAATTTAAAGTCAGGTTAATTCAAGGGTGACCAATTAAATTTCTTCATAAACTTCTTTCCTACAAAAAACGTTTTCAGAATAATAATATTACCTATTTTTTAATTTATTATTTATATTCGGCAAATATTTTTGAACTTGTATGGAGATGAACAGTTCAAGTATTCTGCTCACCCGGTAACAAGACCGTCCGATGCTTCATCGGTAAAAATGACAGATCGCGAGTGGCGTCTCATGACGAGAAAATTACCGGCTATTATAAATCGATGTTGTTCTCTGGGTTTTCCACTCAATGGCCGGATAATAAAAATAATCGACTCGAGCATGGTTGGAGCCTCGTAATAATTAGAATTTTATAATTGTAATTATCAACATTTTTCATTGCTGCAATAAAACCCATTCTCAAAATTATCCCTATTTTTTATTTTTTATCTTCCGCTGACATTTTCGAGCGGTACATTTCGGCGATCAAATTTCAACATTTAGCGTCTTCTTAAGAAAAGACCGGTTAACTCAGCGCTAAACAATTATATCTCCCCATAAACTCATTTCCTACAAAAACCCTTTTCAAAATAAAAATATTACCTATTTAATTATAAAAAAAAATGCTGTACCCAATATTTTGGATCATGCATGGAGATCAGCATTTCGAGTATCTCGCTCACCCGGTGCCAAAAAACCCATCCGCGGCTTCGTCGGTAAAAATGAGAGATCGCGAGCCGCGTCTGATAACGAGAAAATTAGCAGCTAATATAGATCGATGTTGTTCTCCGGCTTCTTCTCTCAACAGCCGGCTAATAAAAATAAAACGATTCTCCCGCTCGACGCCGATGGTCCTCGCTCGCGGCAGCCTCCCGACGTTCTCCCGCGTCCCGCCGGCAACCCGCGCGAGAGAAATAAAAAAGAGGGTCAGGGGTGAAACCGCGCCGCGACTCCGAAGGAGGCGGGCTCAGCGTTCCCGGACCGCGACTTCTTCGTCCGTTGTGATAACCACGCCCTCGCTTTCTCCCACCAGAATGACCTTCCTATCGGTGAGCTCTGCTCCCACCACCGTCGGAACACGCTACCGCGATCGGTCGTTCGATTTCTCTCCGCGAGAAGCGAGGCAGACGCGCTCCCGCGGACTCGTAGCCATGGCAACCCTTTCCCGGATCCCGCGGGCGCGGAGGCGTCGGCCGGCGGCATACCGGGATTGTTCCAAAACAATTATCCCGTGTGGCCGTGTGGCGCTCTCAATTCCATTTCGGACCCGGCGTTACCGTTCGTCTCTCCCCGACCGGCGGCCCTCGGCGCGCTTCCCGACGCCCGCCGTCGCCCGCGGGCAAATGGTTTTCGCGAATAAAAATCCTCGGCGACGCTCCGCCAGGAGCCCTTCGTATATAATCAACCATACAACCCGATGCCCCATGAAAACCCAACGGCGGCGCGGCTTCCGGGAAATTATTTTTAAATCACACCGCCACCTCCTTCGTTGGGGAAGCCCGGAGTGTCTTTATTGCTTCTTGGTTCGCTGACTCCGATTTACGGGGCGATGGAACTTTTAGTCCTGGGGCGGAAGGATCTTCAAAAAAACCATGCCCGGGGAGGTTCGGATGAGAAATTCGAAAAATCGAGGGTCATAGGTATTTTTCGGGGGCTCGGGTGAAGCAAATTAATCGGTAAGACGATTGCTGAGAATTAGATCGAATAGTTACAGCGTTAAACATTTTTTAAGTTATTGAACTTTTTACGCGTACGTCGGTAAATTTAATGAGAGACTTTGATGTACAAAATGGAGATAAGAATTAATTGATCGGTATATTAAAACGTAATAATCTGAAAAGCTTGATTTAATGTATGGAGCATAAATTTTAACTCGCTTTTAGGTATCAAATGTAACATATCGATTTAGTCATAAATCCAATAATTACCCTGTTAGAAAATGTATAAACTAATATACAAAATGATGGAAGTTTTTATGTGTAAATCGGTAAATTTAATGGGGAAGTTTGATGTACGAAATGGAGATAAGAATTAATTGATGCGTATATTAAAATGCAGTCTGAGAAGCTGGATTTAATGTATCGAGAACAAATTTCAACTCGCTGTTACGTATTAAATGTAATCTACCGTTAGGTACATACATGAAACCGAATGTTTCTGTCCAGTATACAACAATTTTTTGTAGAAAAAAAAACTTCAACGAGGACATCATTAGAAAATTTACAAATGAATATACAAAGTTATGGAAGTTTTCATGCATAAACCGGTAAATTTAATGAGGAAGTTTGATGCATGAAATGGAGATAAGAATTAATTGATCGCTATCATGAACGCCACAGTCCGAAAAGCTCGACTTAATGTATCGACCATAAACTTTAACTCGCTGTTACGTATTAAATGTAACTATCGATTTAGCAACATAAATTTTCGAACCGAATGTTTCATTCCAATATACCACAATTTTTTTGTAGAAAAAAAACATTCAACGAGTCCAAATGGAGCTTGATGTTGACACCGGATAACTAATGAAGCATATTAGCGAACGACCCTTGTTACCCCGTATTTCAAATTCCGTTTGCATTCATAACTCTCTGGAAATTCCAGGAAATGGATACCACACCGATACCTCGACCCATTAAACGGACTCTACACGCGCTACTATATCATAGCTTTGAGATTGAATTAACCAGCCTCGTTTATCAATCAGTTTTATATATATACATATATACGTATATACTGTCCGAGAGAGAGACTTGCCAGGATTAAATTGTGATTTATGAATAATGATAATTTTCATGAGATATTACACGGATCGAAGGTATACGCAATTCTAGGATTTAATTAACGAGCAGTTGCACGGCACAAGAAACCCAATGAGCCACATCGGGACTGTGTAACGTATATCTCGCTTTCTGACTTTTCTTATTACCATACGACGTTTGACGCTCGGTTCACCTTCGTCGATTTATATACATATATATACATACATATCTATATCTATAATATATATATACATGGCTAAATCTATATCTATATGTACTTATGTATATATGTATATACGTCTATACATAACGCGAGAAAACCACCGCGACTGTATTACGTTAGTTATACATAGATATATATCCTCAAATCGAATTTAACTCTCCGGTTTCGCGGTTCGAATCGGATAAACGCGTTTCACGCTTGGCTAAGCGACGGCTCCATTCGCGAAAATCGACAAGATATACAGCGCCCGGGGAGTCGCGCGTGCTCCGCTTGCTGGAATACAAAGCGAGAGAGCCACCCGATCTCTCTTCCCCGCGTACAGACACGGCGAAAAATTCTATCCGCTCCGGTACAATTTTATTTTTCCAAATTTAACCCACTCGAATTGATGCTACATCGGCGAAATTGGTCGCCGGGCTCGCGTCGGAAAATAGAGGGAATTTTTCACCGATTAAAAAAAAGACTCCATTGACGAACAAAATAATTTCTTGGACTATCGCGCCAAGCGGCTTTCTCGGTGGGACTGTATCCGCGAATATTCGCACGAATATTCAGATACATTCACAGTCGTCGCAGTAGTCGCGAATACACTTTGAGCATATCGCTTTCGTCTCACGTATCCACGATTCGATACGGTTCACCGCGGTATAAATATAAGTATGCGAGAGATCTGGCACTCTAGCTCAATCCCTTCCATACCTACGACCTTTATCGCGAATCTTCCGGGTGGAAAATTTAGTGGCGCATAATCAGAGATCGGGTACATGAAAAACGGATTGATAAGATTTTGGAAAGATCGAACAAGCGGTCTAAATTCTAAGGCTCTTGCTTATGCTCAGACATTTCAATTTTTATTTTTTCCAGTAAATTGAACGTTTATTGGCGCATGATCAGAGATCGGGTATAAAAAAACGGATTGATAAAATTTCGGAAAGATCGAACGAGCGGTCTAAATTCTAAGGCTCTTGCTTATGCTCAGACATTTCAATTTCTATTTTTTCCTGTAAATGGAAAATTTGGTGTCGCATAATCAGAGATCGGGTACATGATAAACGGATTGATAAGATTTCGGGAGGATCGAGCGAGCTATCTAAATTCTAAGGCTCTTGCTTATGCTAAGGCATTTCAATTTTTATTTTTTTCCTGTAAATGGAAAATTTAATGGCGAATAATCAGAGATCGGGTACATGATAAACGGATTGATAAGATTTCGGGAGGACCGAACGAGCTATCTAAATTCTAAGGCTTTTGCCTGTGCTGGGACATTTTTATTTTAATTACATTTTTTTATTGTTATTTTTTCCTGCAAGTGCAAAATTTAATGGCGCATAATCAGAAATTGGGGATATGAAAAACGTTTTGATAAGATTTCGGGAAGATCGAATGGCGATCTAAATTCTAAGGCCCTCGCCTGTGCTGGGACATTTTTATTTCCATTTTATTTTTTTATTTTTATCTTTTTTCCTATAAGTGGATGCACCGCAGAGCGCCTAGCACGTTCCCCTAGTAGAAACGGACGGACGAACGCAATAATTCTCGCTTAACAGCTCGCTCGTCGCGAGAAATAACGGGCGAATAACGATGAAATAACGACGGAGCTTCCGAGAAGCGGTGCGCGGTGACTCTCGCTCTCTCCTCCCAGGCTTCCGGCACCCTGTGCGAGGGCGAGCAATAAATATCAGCTATGTTCGGCTAGCTTCAACGTCCGGAGGATCCACTTTCCTTCGGAACGTTGCGATTCGTTTTTATTTGCAAATAATAGATATATAGATCAAGCAGAAAAAAGGTAATTTTTCACTGAACGACCACTTTAGGTTGCCGTCTCTTCAGGAAACATTGACTTTATTAGGATACAAAGTTGATTCGATGTTTATTGCAGCCCGAGTCGTAGGTCAAAAATGTCTAACTCCAATATCTCGGCACGATACACCATAACAAAGTTTGTACATTTTATCCACAAACGTCCACCATTTTTTATATATTTGTTATTTTTCCGATCGCAACATCCGGCTCTAGTTTTAGAAATAAAAGTACAAATTAAAATTGTTAGTGACACGGCAAATAAAAAGGCAGGTTTGTATCTTGAAAGATCAACAAACGAATTTGATGAAATTATTTTTTTACTGTGTAGGTAATAAACACCAACGTAACATGACGTCCGATTTATTCTCTCACTAGTGGATTTTTCTTTTGCCTCGCACCCTATTTTTGGAACATTAATTTATTTTCGGTGCCCTGCGCGAGAGCGACCAATAAATATCAGCTATGTTTGGCTAGCGTCAACATCCGGAGGATCCACTTTTCTTCGGAGCGTTGCGATTCGTTTTTATTTGCAAATAACAGATATATCAAGCAGATCAAGCAGAAAAAAGAGGTAATTTTTCACTGACCGGCCACTTTAGGTGACCGTCACCTAAACCGATGTTTACTGCATGCGGAGTCGAAGGCCCAAAATGTCCAGCTTCAATATCTCACGGTATATTTTATTTCGCACGATGTATTTTACGGCATGGGTTTGCAGCAAAAGTCCAAATACGCAATAAACACCAACGTGAAATGACGTCGGATTTATTTCCTCACTAGATTTTTTTTCGGCTCGCGCCCTATTTTATGAAAAGTAACTTTTTTTTTAGTATATGGATAACTAAAATTTGTGGGGATTTTTTTTTCCTTGAATAAAAAAGATTGATCTGAAACAGTTCTGATATTAATAATTCGGAACTTGAAGCCCGTCTCAAAACCTCGTAACGCATAAAAGTTCGAGAGTGCAAACGCCAACTTCCGGAGTGAAAAACGAGACGACCAAATGTCCGACTTTTGGCCGAAAGTGGACGAAGAGAAAAGTCGCAAAGCACAAAAAAATAATCGAGGCGAGAAAGCACAACCGAGAAAATACCCAGCAACACACGAGTCACGTATAAGTATCCGTGTGTCGTGTCGGAGCTCGAAACTTTGCTATCCGGAGCCCGCATGCTAGGGTTTCCGGCTCCTTCTTTATTCAAAGTTGTAATAACGTTTGGCAGATGTTTTCTGATAATATATAGCGTGCGTGGCGCAACTCGTCTAGCTCTGCCGAGCTAGGGAACCGCGGGGCGAGAGTTTATCCGAGGAGAGCAGTCAGTGTAAGGCGAAAAGTGAGCGAAGGTATTCCAGCCGGGCGTTTTGTTCGGCGAACTTTTATCGAGTCAATTTAAGTTGCGGAGCGTTGTAGAAACAGCGCATCTCACACTTCCCCTCGTACACCCTTCTCACATGTATGTGTGAGTGCCTTCCCATTCGTTTCGTTCGTCCCTTCCGGTTTCCGGAAGGTCCTCAGTTTTCGCTTCATCCCCAAAGTCGTCTTCCTCGCTGCTCTCCTAATTTCATCTCCCAATTTTTCCACCCCGAATAAAAAAAGTCCCCGGAAAAATGTACCTAAATAGCCGTCCTCTATTTTCCCATCCGCGGTGAACGGTTCAATGCCTGCGCTGGCGAGGACCTCACACACACCCATACGGGACGAAAGAATCGAGAGATTCCGAGCAAACGGCATATCCGACGCGAAACGATGGGCCATCACGTCCCCCGATCGCCACTAAAGAAATAAAAACGTTGTCCATTGGGAGGCAAGCGAAAAAAGTGGCGAAGATGTAAAGGTCCGGAGAACGATCGGATCTCAAGCTCGCTCTCGACCCTTCCGACACTTCTTGCCCGGCTTCTTTAACTTCTCCTGGACGACGAGCAACCTCTCCTCTATTTGTTTTCTCCGCGGCGACGGGACGACCCATTTGATCTTTACGATCATTCCTCGGTCGGAACGAAATTGTGACTCTAAAAAAAGAAAGTTAAAAAGTTTTCGAAAAATCCTTGCTCTTCGGAAATTAACGATTCGGCGATCGATCGACCGGTTCGTTGATTCACCGAGTCGGTTTCAGTTAACTCGCGAATCAGAGTGACTGAGTTGGAAACCCTGTTCTATAAACTGTATTGAATTACGAGGGCAATCGTTGTCGACACGTGCGTTCGTACACGAAACATTAATATTTAATGATTTTTTCCATTTCTTTACCTTTACCTTTAAAATCCTTGCTCTTCGGAAATTAACGATTCGGCGATCGATCGACCGGTTCGTTGATTCACCGAGTCGGTTTCAGTTAACTCGCCAATCCGAGTGACTGAGTTACAAACCCTGTTCTATAAACTGTATTGAATTACAAGGGCAATCGTTGTCGACACGTGCGTTCGTACACGAAGCATTAATATTTAATGATTTTTTTCCTTTTCTTTACGTCGCTCTCCACTTGGCATTCGAGTATCGTTGAAAAATGCCGGTCGCTCTCTGAAAAACTCGTGCGTCCGCGGGGCCGGACGATAGCGCGGGTAATTAATGACCGCAAATTATACGGCGACCTTAAGGAACGGTATTCAATTTCAGACAATGAGGCACGTCTGTTGTCTTGTACTGCACAGTGTACTATCGCAATGTTAATACTTTGTGTAATTACGATGATTAATTACTTTGAGTGGTCGGTCGTTAGTTTAATGGCGAGACGCGGAGCGTTGGACTCTCTATCTCAGTCTCGTGTGGGCTGTTTGTTTGCGTGTGTTGCATTGAACTGCACGAGGCGTTACAGTTCGCAAGTGTACGCGGGCGCTAAGCGCACCTCCTCGGCTACAAAGCGGATCTATTATTATCCACGATGAAATTCACTAAACCACTTACACTTGCGCCCTGATCGTAAACTGGAACGAAAACTACCGATGAAAGTCTTATAAAGTGGCGACAGCGAATCGATTCTTAAATAATCGCTCGCGTCTGAAATAGCTCGGAGTTTTATAGCCGATATTATCGTCGCGAGGGCTTGCCCTATCGAAACAGCAGACAATGGCATCTTTCCGGCAGTGTTGAAAAACAAAAAAATTCAGGTCATCCCGATGGGTACAACGGGTCGGGAAATTCGTCGGTAGGGTAGAGACCTGCCAAAAAATTGTACCTACGGTAAAACAAGTTTCGAGTGAAGCTCCGAGATTCGGTATCAGCTCTTCTGTGGATAGCGATTTATCCCTTCGTGGTAGAGAAGGCTACTGTGTTATCTGCAGTCGATAAAGTCGTCACCGCAGGATAATGCATATTCTTGAATTACGTACAGGCAGATTTGTACCTTTTGCCGATAATGATGCAAAGTTATTCGATCCATCATTACTGTGCGAGTAATTAAATAGCAAATTGGTAAAGCGTGTTTTGTCGGTTTTCGTTGGTTTTTTTTTTGTTTTTTTTTTTTGCATCTTGGAGCTGAGAAGTTGCAACGATTTAATATTTATCAAGCGACGAAAAATAGCGCATCGTATGCATGAATTATTTGATGTTGGAGGTTGAAAGGTTGCAGACAAGTTCGTAATGAGCCTGTGGTCATCGCCGTCCGCTATTCGAGGCATCGAAGTCTCTTTTGGCGCGTGCGATATACGGGCGGTACATGGGTGTGCGTGATAGCGAACGGTGAATGGAAATCTAGCCGCCGCATTCCTAAAATGCCAATCTCGTGTTCACGCGCGATAATACGTACGCTTGCATTCTTGTGAATAATAATGAGATATTAATGGGACGAGGAGGTTGACACGGCGTCGGAGGGTCATTAGTAATAAACGATGTGGAGTAATATCGAGTTTCACAACGGGGGACGACGGTCCGACGAAATTTCGATCACTTCAGGATACCCAAAAAAATGGTCAGATCATTTGCAAAATTCGTACCAAAGTAACAAATTTAACGATCATAATTTTCATTTAATTGTTTACTTTTGATGGATTTCTCCTTTACAATCGGTATATAATATATATATTTTTTAATTAACCATTCTTGCCTTTTATGGCTTTAGAATATAACATATGTTTTGCATATACACTGTACAACTTCGATCTTGTTGGAGCTGACTTACTGTCTAGGTCAGTATATAACATTTTTAAAATCCTAAATAATGGAGCTCCGGAATAGCTAATATTAATTACAATAATAATTATGAATTAATTTATTATTATTATTATTATTATTATTATTATTATTATTATTATTATTATTATTATTATAACTATGTTCAGCGGAGTTTTCCAAAATCGATCTCGAGGTTGAAACGAAAAATTACCATAGATCGTCAAAGGGCCGCGGAGGTCGGTAGGGTACGCGACTTCTGTCATCGTGTGCAGCAGTTTCTAATGCCGAGTGAAAGCGAGACGCTACTATAGAATGTTCGATCCTAAAAGTTTACGGGATGGGCCCCCGAGGCTCTCGGCCTCGAACTAAGTTCGAGAAACCCTGTGCAGGTATAGAAGTGTCGAGTACAATAGCAAACACCTGACGAGAAGAGGATCTCTCGATACGTTTGACGGATGGGACGAGAAGCAGGTCCCAGCGCAGTGTTTCGGGGACAATGGCCTCGAAGATATTAGGCGTTTGACCCCCTTCTTAAAAGTCACAGGGTTCTTCACCTTCTCGGGATGCTTCGCAAAAAGACACTCGGCAAATACTCTATGCAAAACGTTATCTTAATTTTTAATTCTACAGAGACAAATCGTATGCACATTTCATCTTACTCAAGCATTTCTGTACGGTAAAAACGCTTCTTGCATTTAACGAACATTTCTTGTCCACCAACCTCCACAATGTTTTTGTTGTTAAAAAAAAAATAGTCAAATCGGTTTTTATTGAAAAAAAATGGTAAAGTTAATAGGAACTTCTTTTGGAGCTCTGTAGAAATATTTTAATTAAATGTATCGATTTTTTGCTTCCTCATAGAGGAAGCTTTGCGAATAAAGGGACATTATGAGGAATTGATATGAAAATTTCAATTTTCAACTTTTATGAGGAAGCCATATGAAAATTTCAATTTTCAACTTTTTTTTACTGTTAGCATTGCTGTATAGTAAAAACGGTTGTCACATCTAACAAACATTTCTTGTCCAACAATCTCCACAAAGTTTTTGTTGTTAAACAAAAATAGTTAAATTGGTTTTTATTGAAAAAAAAATGATAAAGTTAACAGAAACATTTTTTGGAGCTCCATAGAAAAATCTTCATTAAATCCGTAAATTTTTTTAACTGTGTGGGTGCTCGAAGGTGCCGCGTGCTCCGCTGTCGACGTTGCCTGCCGGGAGGACCTCCTGGACGGTGGCGAGGTGCGGGCGCGACATAGCGCGGTCCTCCCGTACCTCGTCGTGCCTTGTAACCCAGCAAAGGTAGCTGGCGAGGCAGCAAAAGTACTGCAGAAGCCAAAGGTAAGACCCGCAGCAGCAGCGGCAAGAGGCACACAGGTAAAACCGACCACCTGTAATCCGGTGTAACGGTACAAGAACGGACAGTGGCGCCTCTTGGAGGAGGCGAGCGTAACTACCTCTTAGGCGAGGTCGACCGCATACCTCGAGCCGATCCGCGTCCGAGAGGCAGTCTCGTCTTGCGAGCCTTTCGGAAATTAAAATCGTTCACTCGACGGTCCGGAGCACGCTGTTTCTTCTGTCTAACCTTTGTCGCTCGGCGCTCCGGCCAGATTGCTTATCCGATAAGGAAATTAAAACGCGGCGGTTGACTCGTTACTGTTCGCTCGAAGAACAACGGAGCTCGCGATGCCCTTTAAGCCGATGGAAGGCTAGAAGTGCAATTACAAATTCGCCGATTTTTCAACGCTGACCAGTGAGGCTTGTTTCCTCGGTGATCCTCGAACTCTTGGACTATAATACACAACGCATCGATCCATAATCTCGTGGTTCTCTTAATCCTTGAGAGAAAAAAAATTCTTCGATCTCTGTTTGGATCATTTTTTTTTTCGATTGGCGCGATCGATGATCGAGTGACAGTGCGCGTGTTTCTGAACGAGGTAGAAAGTTATTTTTTTTTCCGTCGATTCGTCTGTCGGATCTACGTGGCTGGAATTCGTGGAAGGTGAGTAAGAGAGCGAGAGGAGACTGTGGAGAATCGCGAAGAGTCCGGGCGGCAAGGGGAGAGAACCTCTTGCTTGATGATCGCGAAACCCGCGGAAGGGGCCCTTGCACGCGCTTCACGGAGACTTCGATGCCCGGCCATGAAGCTCCCACGAACGCATTGCTTACACACGCACACACATGTACACAGCCAGCTTACATACTACGCGCGTAAGATCCTTTTCGCATCGAGAGATTGTCCCGAGCTCCGATCATTCCGTGACCACTACCGGTTTCCGTCCGATTGTGTTGCTGCCGAAGTTCGCTCGGAGATCGAGCCAGACTGTGTCCGCGAGATAAATTTTTCCTCTCGAAGCCACAAGTCTCCGCAAAGAAATATCGGCCGGTATAATTTTTATGGTCGAAAGGGAAGGTTTTTTTTTGTACTTTGATCATCATTTTTATGTCATTGATGGCAGTGAAATATGATTTCTTTTATTTGGAATTTTTTTTTAGAATTGGCATTGGATTTAACATTGTTCGAGTATTTGGAATCGCGGATCTTGTGGTGCACTGCGGAGAATGCGTTTACCTTTCTCTCCGCTGTGTCAACTCATCGGCAGATGATGCACTCGGCGAGCCGAGAAAATTCCGTTCTTGAGTTTGCGATGGTCTTGGTACACGCGTTTAAAAACATATATACTTGTATATATATATATGTACATATATATATGTCTTCAGTGTTGTGCCGTACATGAAACATTGCCACACATTACCGGCTCGGCTATCTCACGAGCCGGGAGCGAAGATGACGAAACGACTCGCGCGTGGAAGGCTGTATAAACTAATAATAATATTATACACATACTTCAGAAATCGCGTGTTATTTTTACTGCTGGAATGTCGGACGGAGCTCGTATTTTTTAAAGCAATGAAAACGAATCCGCCCAACGACGAGCGTGTGCGTTACGGGGATTTTTTGTTGTTTAAAATTCATTAAAAATTCATTTCCTGAGTATAAGCGGCTAAGGTTGAAACGCTCGGACAGACGGAAAGCAGTAAAAGTGCCGAGCAGTGCAAGTAGAAAGTTTCGAGAGGGTTAGCCAGACGTCCGTGTGAGAATTGATAAGGTGAAATTAGTGTATTATGCTACGAAGGGGGGAGCGCGATTTTCGCCGAGTGTGAAGTTTGCCGCCCGAGCGCACCGAGGACGGAAATCACATGAGGTGAAAAGCCGATTTTTTCCGACTTCGTCAAAATAACCGCATTTTTTCGTCACAAAATCGCCATATTCGACAACCACCATTATAACCCAGGGAGTAATATTCAGCCCTATTACACAGTAAAAACGATTTGTCCATTTAACAAACCTTTTTTGTCCACAAACGTCCACAATTATTTTGTCGTTAATTTCACAACAAATTTTTGAAAAATTGGCAGACATTTTTGTAAAATGGACAAGGTTTTTTTGTAAAATTAACATGATAAGAATTGTGGGCGTTTGTGGACAAGAAACGTTGGTACCTATTTTACTGTGAACTCCCTAGGGAGCAATACACCAGCACTGCGCGTGCGTACAGGCTAATAATGATCATTATCAATAATAAGCGATTTTCCGGCAGTATTGCACGCAAGGAATGTGTTTACTTTAGCGAATTCGGGAAAAAAATTATTTTGCTATTAGAGTGTCGGTGATGGATGAACGATGAGAAACTGTCAAATTGCCAAGGCCCTTTTTTCTTTAAATTTCAATCAATTTGTTCGGACCGTAAACATCGCACTTAAGGTAATCCGGACTAGTCACCAGACCCTTCCGCTCCCCTCCTCTCCCCTCAGTGTACTAATAGGGCTCAATGTACTAATAGAGAGAGTTATCAGCCCTGTTACTCCCTAGAAAATAACAATAGCCATGATGGATGAACGATGCACTCATAAAGAAAATACGATTGAATCAACTAAAGATTCGGGTATAGGGACGTTCAAATAAACATTTCGTTGGTACTCATATTTTTGAGCCATTAAATTATGTAGTTCCACCGTCTAAATATTTATTTGACCGTCCCTGCCCGAATCTTTAGTCGATTTAACCACATTTTTATCAGTGTGAGAGAAATGTATCGAACATTCACAAGACTTTTTTCCTTCTTTTTCGAACTTAAGGTTGTCCGAACCGGTCGCTGGCAGACCGTCCCCGCCCCTTCCGGTCAGTGTTACCCGTAATGACCATTCGTAGCTGATTAGTGCAATTTCGTTGGGGTAGGGTCTACTATTTAATTCTCAAGGCCAATCGGAGCGAAGCTGCCCTCGACCTCGGGCGGGGTCGTGGGATAATGATACCAGCACCGTTATCGATACCCTTTCGTCTGTATACATTAAACGCACTCGGCGTCGAGGCAGCACGCACCGCGGCGCACGGTCCACGGCTTCGCTCGCGATCTCCTCGCATCAGACACGTATTAATACCTGTTAGTACCGACGAGACTGTTCGTCTGTGACTGTGTGCTGTGCATGAACGGTCCCGGAGTGAACGTACTCGCAGGAGCAGTTTCTCACTCGTCCTGCAACACTCCGAGCGCGTATCTCGATCCTTTCCGTACCTGGTATCCTGCAGCGACGAAGGTCTCCAGCCTCGGAGGAGATATATATATTGTATGTATATCATACCTAAGTATAGCTTGGCTGCAGGCACGGAGCATTGGCAAAACGCGAGTCTTCAGGCGTGAATTCTACATCGGCGAACGCTCGGTTCGATTATCGATGCAATTACAACACAGCCGTGACACGATTGTCATGCGAACTGTGTATTTATCGAGCTGGATTGTTGTTGTTATTATCGATGAATCACTAGAATCTATGCTCGTGTTTGTTTTAGAGGAGTGCGGGGCAAAACGAACTATCGAGACGATAATACAATTCTCGTCTCAAATGATGATCGGTAAATTCAATTAATTCAATAATTCAGTAACTTTTGAGGTGAAGAAAAAATCTTGGGAAAATAAGAAATGATATTGAATCACAAACTCTCCGAAATGTTGGCAATTCGTGCTTGTTGGGATGTTTTGGTTGTTTTTTTTATCGACGGCGAATCCCAAACAAAATAAGACCCGATGGCGAAAGCCACGCGAAGATAACTGATCTCCAGTGGACTAAAAAAATTTCTGAGCAACGATCGGTGAGCGCGGCACTTCCGGTATTCGCACTTTTGCGTAGGCACGGAACATTGGCAAAACGCGAGTGCTCGGGCGTGAATTCTACACCGGTGAACGCTTGGCGATTATCGATGCAATTACAACATAGCCGTGACACGATTGCCATGCGAACTATGTATTTATCAAGCTAGATTGTTGTTATGAAAATCAATGAATCACTAGAATCT
The DNA here is from genome assembly GCA_030522665.1 of Ichneumoninae sp. A BG-2022a. Classification (NCBI taxonomy): domain Eukaryota; kingdom Metazoa; phylum Arthropoda; class Insecta; order Hymenoptera; family Ichneumonidae; species Ichneumoninae sp. A BG-2022a. Next base: position 21,954 of record JAPYZC010000181.1, read on the forward strand.
GCTCGTACGATGAGTGCGAACTTTGACGAATTTTTCACGGGCCGTAGAGAAAAAATTTCTCGTCTCAGATGAACGTCCGTGAATTCAATTAAGTAAATAATTTAATAACTTTTGAGGCGACCAAAAAAATCCTGGGAAGATGGAAAATTAGATTTAATCACAATCTCTAACAAATGTCGGCAACCCCTTTTTGTTCGTTTTTTTTTTCGTTCATAATCATTTTTGGATCGGACAAAGTGGCAAAACTGGGCAGAAAAGCCTGATGTATCCGATAGGGCGAATTCGGGCATCCAACAATTATTGGAAAATGACGTTTTTCCCGAAAACCCCGTTTTGCCCCGTTGCCCCATTTTGCCCCGCTGTACCCCATTTTATTTTAATCAACGGCGAATCCCAAATAAATGAAGACCAGATGGCGAAAGCCGCGCGAAGATAAGTGATCTCGAGTGGAAGAAAGAAATAAATCGCGGAGCAACGATCGTCGAGCGTGGCACTTCCGGTATTCGATTGCCGCACTTTTCTTTCGATAACACACGAGAGCCGTGTAGCCACGGAGAGAGGGAACGATTATGAATTACGTAAGATCGTCTTGTATCACACCGAGAGCTGGGCTGTCGGCCGAGAGCTGCACGCTGGCGTGCTTTCTCTGTCTGACCTCGATATCTGCCCGACGAAACCTCGATTCCCTCTGTGCGCCAGCTCTTTTAACGCTGCACCACACTGACGTCGAGGCTCTTCCACGGGGATACTGCTACTGCACTGCTGTAACTGTAGATAGACACCCAACTGCTTGCTATACGCCACATCGCAGACACGTGGAGCCTGGCTAGCTCTTTTACTCTCCTGCCGCTTACCGAGATCATTCATGAAGCTATGACTGACCGATATAGTGTAACCCTTTCGCTGTCGCGTGCTTCCAATTTTTATCACTTTTTATTAATTATCGTTTTCCCCCGAGCGAGACGCAGAAGGGCAAAACAGAACATTCTTAGGAATTGTGGAAGGAACATGAAAATTTTCTTAAACTGATCCCAAATCGATCTGGTCCATTTCGCCCCCCTCCGTCCCCAATAATCGATATAATATTTAAGGCCCAAAATTGACCATGAAAAGACTCTTGATTTAGATATCGACTACCGATCTTTTACTTTTGTCGAGCGATCGTTTCCTAAAGTCATCTCTATTTTTTTATCGTATTTTATTAATTATCTTTTTACCCTAGGAAGACCTTTCGGGGCAAAACGGAACATTTTAACGAATTCTGCAAGGAACATGAAAGTCTCTTAAAACTGATCTCAAATGCAAGTGGTCCATTTTGCACCCACTCCCTCCCTAATAATCATTATAATATTTACCATCAGAGGGCTTTGCATTTAGACTACGACAAGATGAGTACAAGACTCTTTTCGCTATATTCGAGCGATCGTTTTCTAAACTCATCTTTAAGAGAATATCCTGTTGCCGTTGAGAAGCAACTTCCGGTCGCCGAACAAAAAAGGGTTTGTCTTATCCCCCTCGAGAGAGAGATGGGATGATCTTTTGCCAGCCAATGTATGACTATAGTTGTCGTCGACAATGGGCAATCGTCGTCGTCATCCTTGTGACGAAACTTTCCTTCGGTCTCTCGCCCATTGTTCCAGCAAGATAGTTATTTCAAGCATCCCATTTGTCGAAGTCGTGTAGCTTCGAGCGCGTTGCAAGAGCGCGCCTACGCGTGCAACGAGACCGTTCGATCGAGGGTGACTAACCCGAATCACCATAAAACATTGCGAAACTCTGCATAACTCTTGGACCCGCGAGCAGGACAACTTGCGCAGGATATGGCGGGAACAAAAATAACTATAACAACCGATACTTTCTGTAACAGTAGCTTTGCGCCTATTACTCTCACTCGGGCCGCGCTCTATTGTCGATAGCGCTACATAAATATTTATATACTCGAGAAGAATTTATAGCGCGTAAATGAAATAATAGGTGCAAGGGTGTAAAGCCGCCTTTCGACATTCCTCGACGGAAAACAGCTAAATCATGCGGCGGAAGCCATGGATCCGTTTCACAGATAGCGTAGAACGGTGCACTTCCGGTTTCGCGCCGGCGAACCGAAATCTGATGAATGCACTTTTTGTTTTTATATTTATTTATTTTTTACTTTAATTTTGAAAATTTTCTTTTTGCTCCAGATACGAAGAGGCTTCAACGAGGAGAGTTCGCGGGACGAAATGAAGGGAATAATTGGCCAGAGATTCGTCTAACATCTCAACGAAGATGTATTCCGATTGGCAGAAGGTGAGTTTTCATATCGTCACAATTAATCGTGTTTTTGCTCGTTGCCTTATTACTGTATCTGATCAACGTGAGGTAATAATAAAATTCATTATACATGATAAATCATGGGTCGTCATACACGCGGTGTAATCTACCGTGCACCCGCTCGATTCTCTCGGGGTACTTGTGTCCCGTTCAGTGGTATTAGTGTTAGCGAGTATAATAGAATCGTGCGTTGGTTGAGCGCGACCCGCGATACTCGCAAGCCACCCGAGAGAGTCAATGATCTGTGGGTACCGTGTGCCTACTACTACTACTCTGCACGCGCCAAAGGAATTGCGTTGAACCGCACGTGCCTGCCACTTTCCAATATGACTGCTCTTCGAGTACCTCGGAGTGTACAACGGCGGCATCGAAGCGAGAATATAAGTAACACAGTAGTAACCAGGCATCGATGTCTTTTGCTCCCCACACTTCATTTTTCACCCCAAGATCCTTAATTGTATTTCTTTTCGCGACGCCAGTCATAGATTTTTATGAAAACTTTAATTTCATTTAATTTTTAAAAATAAAAATTCCATTAATACCCTGCATTTTTTTAACAGAGAAGGTGTGCAGTTTGGGGTTATCGAGGATACATTTTTTTGGATTTCTCTCACACACATTCGGACATTTATTAGTTTGCTAATTTTTTGAGGGCAAGAATTAATTTGCTGGTTCTTCAAAATGCATTTGATGTATGCAAGTTCATTACTTTCCAAACGATAAAAAATATACAGTAGTAACCAGGCATCAATATATTTTCAAAGCCCCCGTTTATTTCTCACTTGTTGATCTTCTCGCCATGCCAATTATATATATTTGAATAAAAATTGTAATAACCAAAGATACCCTAAAAATGGAAATTTGGAGCAGACAATGAGGATTGACCTCGATATCCGTGGGATAATGTGGCGCAGCTTGGGATTATCGGCGTTCAATTATTTTCGTGTTCCTCTCACAGACACAAATTCAGGAATTAAAAAAAGTTTGGATGCCTTCACCGTTTATTTATTTGTACATTGTTTGTGAAGTAAATATTAATGTGCTCGAGTTTGGAAATGCATTTGGCGTATGTAAGCTGATTATTTTCCGAACGGTAAGAAAAAGAAAATAAGCCACGTTATGTGTCTCATTATATATTAATGATAAAATGTGGAAGCTCTCTCGATGAGTAATAAGCCCCGTCGTTCTCGATTCCTGCGTTTACCGGGATAATTCCCGCAATGTGTGCCTCTCCATGGAGAGCGAGAGAGTCTCTCCTCGGCTACATGCGGCCGCGATGCGGTATTAATCCCATAGAATATTTACCATCAGCTCTCGTTAGAACCATTTCCCGTTCTAATGCACCGCCGAGGAGAGTACCGACGATGAACGAGCCCGTGCGTATTTAGCGCGTAATTTATATAAGAAGAGAGGCACGCTTGGTTCCACCCCAAAGCGCGTCGATACATTGGCGCCAGCAAACATTCCTCGGGCTTTTACTTCGCGTCAATGTGGAAACCCATTAAGAACAATCGTCCCAACCAAACTCGAGCCGTTTCGGCGCCGTCCCGGCCCGAAGGAAGTTGCTCAAACGCACCCGACGGACCATCCGCCTCCGGACAGCCGAGAACAACAGCTAAACGCCACGACGAGCGTCCAATTATCATCCAAGATTAATTAAGAAGCGTATCTACGCCACTGCGAAAGAGCTGGCGAGTAGCAATCGTTCCGAGGAGGAGCAGCTCACTTCGTTGAAGACCTCCACAGTTGCGCATCGAACATCCGCGAGACCGGATCTCGGTTTCCACATTAAATATAAAAAAAAGAATATTAAAAAAATCAAAGATATTCCACGGGCCTTTGTCTCATAATTTTTGCCCCGTTTGTTTATCGAGCGCAGTCGGGTGGTTCCTCGGCACAAAGGGACGCGGTCGCGGTTGATCGGCGAGTCTCGACGACGCACGCGCCCGAGTCTCGTTCGCCCACGGGATTCCGTTATCGAAATCTACTAGGTGGACGTGAACTGTGTTCGGTAGCGCGATTTATGTGTGTCTTCTCTTGTTTTTTTCTTTTCGTCGTTGAGCCAGTGACCCAATGAGCCCGATAGTGTCACGGTCGCGACATTACACTTGACCACAGCCCAATATGCCAATTTCTACGGCCATATAGTCTCGGAGCGTCGCGGCGTACTGTGGGACGGGAAAGGATCGTGGCGTGCATCGCGCTCGGCTTTGCCTCGCATATGTTGTGGCGATTTAGCATGCGCGACGTATCTTCGGTGTTGGTGGTTGCCGTCGAGGCAGGAACGACGAACCCGCACGACGCTTGAATCGGTTCGTTCGTGTCACGATTCTTAAACGCTCGCGGGGAGAGACTCGAAAGGGGAGGCCGAGAAGTACACAGCAGAAAACATACGGCGAGAGATACGAGGTCGTCCACACTGGAGATCACGAAGCATGTGATGGCCAGTCCGGTGCGATGACCCTGAAGTACGGGAATAAAGGACGGAAGAGAGCAACGATAGCGCAGGAAGATCGAGGATAGCGCACTCCCGCACCGTTGGATATCGCCGGGACGAAGAGTCCAGTGATTAGAACAACTTGGAGGAAAATCGACCGCACTTGAACGGCGCTTGATAAAAATCGACGGCTTTCTCGACGAGACAAAAAATTTCTTGAGGAACTTCTTTCGTATGGAGTGCAGCATCGATGCCGCTGGATTAATCGATGCGGTACGAAGTTTCTGCTTCGGACAGGGTTATAAAGAGAACGATAGAGATATTACACCGGTACTAACTGGTGCAATGACCTCGAAGTGAACGGAAGCGAGACACGAGATACTCCGAGATATAATGTACTATGTTCTTTTTCCTCACATGTATTGAATCTTTAATATAAATAATAATGTTAGTACATTCGATGAACGAAGTTTGAGCCATAGAATCGTTGAAATCCGACAAAACAAGCGTGAACGAGAGCGAAAACGCTTGGAACGGCCGATGTGCGCCAAGTGGCTTTCCGGACGTGCAGAGCTATTCCGGCGAAACCAGCGATGGTCCCGGCGGTAACGAGGGCTCAAAATCTTCGCAATGGATCCCCCTTCGAGATCGTCGAAGAGCGATCGCGGGACCAGCCACAGAACGTCCTCCACGAGAAGGGAATCAACGGCGAGCCGCCAGGCGTCGCAGCGCCGCGGCCAGCAGCAGCAGGCGGGCAGGTCCGCGCGACCGGAAGCTTTCTACGCGAGCGTGGAACCGTTATCCGTGAGACGAGGATTGCATAATTCTCTGGTAGTTCGTGCCCCAGACCCAGATACGAATTCCGCCCCGAATTCGCCACTTCCCCGAGGCCGCGGCGCAACCTCTTCGGCTCAACCGTTGCAGCAGGCCTCGAGCTTGCCGCGTCAGCCGCGAGATTCCGTAATTGGAACTTCCGTTCGTCGCTCCGGAAGCAAATCGACGTCGAACGTTCACGAGGAGTACGTCGAATCGGGCGTCGGCAACAGATATCACTGCCACGCGGGTGTATCGAGAAGAGAAATAATCGGGAGGCGTTGCGTGGGATCGCAGCCTCACCATGACGACAATGCGATGGAGAGATTCGCGCAGACGCTACGTCATCGGTGGAAGCAACGAGCCACGACCGAGGAGAGCGCGCGGGGCACCAACGAGAGAGTTAATAATAATACGTTAATGCCGGAACCGTGCCTCGAGGAGAGGCCGAGAACTCTGCCCTCGATAGTCAGAAAGTCCCGAGGCGGATACGTCGAGAGTTACAATGGCTCGGAATTGCTGCTGCCCGAGGGGCGAAGAGTATCGAGGCAGGACATACTGAACAAGAGAACCGGCAGCTTCGCCGGCAACAACACCAGCCACGGCCTGATAAGACGAAAGAGCAGCGGTGCTTTGGAGGTGGCCGGTTATTCGCAATCTCAGTCGAGCCTCTATCGCAACGAGGACAGAGTCAGGTGCGACGAGTACGTTAGAAAAAATTCGACTTTCGTGAAAAACGCGTCGACCGCACAGCAGCGCTCGGCTCAGCGGGAGCAGCAGCAACAGCCGAGCAGCAGCGTCAGCAACACGGCGAGAAGAAGAAGGGATGGCTCGATGGAAAGGAGCCGAGCCGGTGGATCGCGTTCGGTTGCCGATTTTCTTACAGTTTCCACTCGTCTGCGAGACATAACTCGGGGTCTCGTGCCGAGGCCCTCGACCCTCCCGAAAATCGTGCACACCTCCAGGGGCTCCAGAGCCGAGTCCGACTGGACGGGCATCGGCAGATCCTACAGGGACCTCGCCTCCCGCGAGGCGCCGATCTACGGGAAGATAAGACGAAGAAAACTGTCGCTTCCGTCGAGGGAATCGCAGATAAGAAAGTCGACGAGCAGCTTGGCGAGATTCGCGAGAGGAAAGTCCAATGCCTCGTACGACTCCGACCTGGACCTGGTCGATAACTCGAGGATAAGAAGCTCTCGGGAGGCTCATCATACCGATCTGTTCTATCATCGGAGAGTCGAGGCCTCCTCGTCGCAGACCGATATGAGAATCGAGTCCAAGAACAATCCTATCTACGGGAGGGTCTTGCGGACCAACACTTCGTCGTCGAAATCGTCGTCGCAGACAACGGGAGCAGGAGGAGGTCTTCGGGAGGTCAAGTACCAAGAGAGTCGTGACGCGAATGCGAACGACAGGAAATCGGCGCAGCAGGCCGTCGCGACATCGGCTGGACGGGAATTGAGGCACGTCTCGAGAAGAAGAATAATCGACAATGTCGAGGACACGAACGAGAGCCCGAGAGCCTCGCCCACTGTGGGAAGATTGCAGACGAGTTCCATGCGGGAGATCGACTACGCGACCATAGATTTCGGCGTCCGAAGATCGACCGGTATGACCAGGAGGCGGGAGTCTTCCTCGTCCACCACGAAGAGAAATCCGAGCTCGGTCAACGAGAGTGACACGAAGTCGATGCAACGCATCGGTGCTCGAAGAGGCGGCGACAGAACCAACGACGTCGAGTCTGCGACGTGGAATCGGCAGAAGGACAAATCGCGAGACGATCGAGGAAAGCGTGGAGAGACCAGAAGCGGATCGCAGGAAGTCTCTTCGCGCTCCGGCCGTTGCAATCACGCGTCAACGACTCTGCCGTCGACAGCCAAGAGCGTCAGAAAGAGTTCCAGCTCCGCGAGCTCCAGCATACCGTTGAAACTCTCGACGAGGAGCACCGAAAATCGGCAAGCGGTGGAATCTAACAAGATCTCGAAGACCACCTCGAAATCCGCTAAGGATCGGACGAATTACGTTAAAAAATCGGTCGCCGCTCACGTTAAGTCATTCAGCGCGGCCAGCAGTCCGGGATCCGAGTCTCCCGCACCGTCATCATCGATATTCGGATTTTGCACCGGGAGGAGGAGAGTGCGGGCACCGGGGAAGAAAGATGGACGCGAGGAGAAACCTTCGTCGAGAAGGGTGCGCGTTTTTTTTTACAGATAAAATAATTTTTTTCTTAATTTATTTGAATCAAACAGTGAAGTTCTTAAAAATTATCCCAAAAATTGGTTTGTTTAATTTTTATGGGAAAATCAGAGTAAGAATTTGTAATCTTTTTTTTTACCCCGCAAATAGAACTTTGTCTCAAACGAGAGTAATTTTATAAATACGAAAGCTCGGAATAGCCATTAAAATTCATCGATATTCATGTTTCGTCGACCAGTTCAAGGCTTCAATTATAATGTTTTATTGATTTTTAAACTTTTTTTATTTGGATGATTTTTTTTTCTGTTTTTAGGGTGAACTCGTGTGGTTCGACCCAGGAGTGGGTCACGTCCTGCCGGGAGAGGTTCTCGAGTACCACAGAGCCGCGAACGTTCTCTCAGTCCAGGCGGTCATCGCTGGCAAGGTAAGTTGTTCTTCGCCAATTATTTCGCATATTCTCTTTCCTCGAGAAACCCTCTGAACCGAGCCGAGCCCCGAGCGGTCCGCTCGGCCAGTTTACTAAGATATCTAGGCTCTCGTCGTCGTCGCTGTCTCTTCGGTAAACCAACAATGCCAAGTGTCCGCCTCGGGTGCCATAGCGCTTAGCGAGCCAACCGGTTAGGCTGCATTTCCTGAAAACGACGCCATCCACGCTGCCCAGAGAGGGAGAGAGACTTCTACCGGAGAGCCGAACGGTCGATACTCTCGAAGACGGGATTTATACTGCACACACTGGTCACTATGTTATTCCGTAGGCGTCGGACAGCTAAGCACGGGCGACTCTGCCGGAGTCGAGTGGGGCTACTTAATCATCATCGTCATCGTCATTACCACGAGAGACCACAGAGTACCAATAATTATCTAATAAATCGTGGTTCTCAAGTGGTATTTAAAACCACCTCACTATTAGCCGTCACATTTTTTTTACACCACACTTATACATCGTACATAGTAAAGAAACCTCTGTACACTTAGCGAGTGTCCACAAAATGTTATCTTTTTTTCTTGTCAATTTTCAATTTTACGTATCCTACTTTTCACTACGAAAAATGAAATTTATAGCATTTTTTCGTCGTCATGTAAAAAAACCTAAAGAGGTGATAATGAATCGACAAACTTCAATGAGTGTCATCGAAAATTAATGAAACTTCCGACTCTACCGGAGCTGAGTTGGGCTATTTAATCGACATCGACATAACCACGAGCGGCTGCAAAGTACCAATAATTATCCAATAAATCGTGATTCTAAAGTGGTATTTAAAACAACTTTGATATTAGCCGTAACATTTTTTTTGACACCACTCTTATCCATCGTACACAGTAAAGCAAGGTCTATACACTTAACGAGTATCCACATGAGTCCAATTATTTTTTCTTGTCAGTTTTTAATTATACGAATTATACATTTAACTAAAAAAATTATAAAATCAACAAGAACAAAAAAAAAGAATGATGGACGAGAAATGTTTGTTAAATGCATAGAATTTTTTTCCGTGCAAAAAAGGCTGAAGAGCTGACAATGAATCGACAAAGTTCAATGAAACTTCCGCCAGAAGCGACTTAATTAAAAAAACAAAAAAAATACAACTGGCATCGTAATTCAAACTGGCGCTGTAATTCAAAGAGACACACACGAGCGTGCTGGATGTACAGTCATTCCAGCGTCGCTTCGGCAGCTTCGTACATGTCTAACGGTACACGAAGCATTCAAACGACCTCGTGGAAAGTCGAGTGGACGATATATATCGGATTATTGGAATAGCTTGGCACGGCATCGGGGAACCGCACGGACTGCCTGGCCACTTCCGCGAAAGTTCTGACTCTGTAACGCGTCTCTCCGTGCTTTATTACGCTCGTATAAAATTAACTCGTCGATAAGAGAGAGAGTGATATAACATCTATCCGTCATACGACAGCTCTCATCGCTGTCGGGCAATTTTCATTTCGCGATGTTTATCGACCATTGAATAATCGTTCGAGCAACCGACGGATTAAAAGCCTTCTCGATATTTTGTAACAACTTTCCGACGAATAATAACAAACGGGCTTCGCTGTTTGATCGAATCGGATCGATTCGATCGATTGCTATTGTCCCGATGTCGATAATAAAAAACATTTCCCGGTGTTCGATTGCGAACTCAGAATTTTTGTTTTTATTTTCGACAAAGCAAACTTATCACGCTACGCGACCACCGAGAGTCACTGCGTTTGCCCGGTGTCCTATTATAGATGACGGTGCACACGAGCGTAGAGCTCGTTATTTTTATAGCGACGAATTTTTTTTTCTCGAGTCATTTATTAAGGGCGGGACTAATCGAGTCGGAAACAAATTTGTGGGAAAATTGGGGATGCGTTGGCGGAAGTTGTGTCGATTTTTTAAATTTATTTATTTATATTTTTAATGCATTTTTAATACGCAGGGCTGAATTACGGAGCAATTATATTTCCATTGAATAATGCCCGACGTATCGATGCCGCAAGATTCGCTAGGCAGAATCGAGGCCTGCGCCAATGCAACTGCAACCTCAGGTAGGCCGTTGCATCCGGTTAGGTCTCACGTGAGCGGGGCTCTACCGAGAGTCTTTTTCAGGCCCGTGAATTCGCACGAAACGTGTCTGTATATATACATATCTATACATATGCACGTGAAAAAGAAATTATTTTTATTATTATTTCTTCGACGGGATTCATTATCGCGAGTGAAAAGTAAAAGAACGGTAACAGCGAGTCGTCCTCGAGTAACGCAAATGCAAAACGTATTCAATGACTTTCGACGACGATTCCGCGAGTTAATGAAATTTTTAGCAGTGACAATATTTTTACGATTTACCCACGAGGTTTTCGGCGAGAAGTGTGAAAATTATTTTCAAGGAGTTTATTAATGACACTCGACGACTATTCGAGGATTCAGTGAAATTTTTTGCAGTAAAAATATTTTTAACGTTTTTCTCACGAGGTTTTCGTCGAGGGGTGTGAAAATTATTTTCAAAGAGTTTATTAATGAGGAATAATAGAGTGAAAGTGGCAAAACACCGGAGGCGAGAAATAAAATCGCGGTTCTCAGGAATTTCAGTTAAACTATGAACGAATACGACTCCGCGATGGCCCGTCGATTTTTGCGACAGAAATCGGACGGTTCCTCGATGGAATCGACGTCCTCGAACTGGCGTTACAGAAGCTCGAGTCTGGAAAGCTTAGGACTTCTCGAAAATTGTGACCATGACGAACTAGAAGCCGGTAGCGATAGCGATTACGTTCCCTCGAACGATCGTCCGTACGACAGCAATACGAGCACTTTTTCGAGAGGCCCCGACAGTCTGCCGAAGAAATCTTGTCGCACAAACTCGAGGTCGAAACCGAGGAGAAAGCTCGAAAGACTGACGCGTCTGTGTTTACGAGTGATGCTGGAAAATGTAATGCGGTGCGATGCAGCGCATTTCGAACTAACAAATATATTTTCAAAGCTTTTTTGTTTTCTGCATAAAAAAATAATTAATCATTAATCAAGAGAGGTGCGAATTAACGATAATTTTTTTTTAATTTTCAGCCCCAAACTTTTACACTCACGAATCTCAATGGAGTCAGACCGAGGCAGGATCTTGGACAGAATGGAGTGGAAGACATGATTCAGTTAAAGTAAGTCTCGATTTGATTTTTTACCAATAAATTAAAGGTGGACGAATTTGTAACTGGTAATTAATTTACAGCGACCTGAACGAAGCTTCTCTGCTATGGAACCTGAAGATTCGTTACGACAAGGAGTTAATATACGTGAGTAAAAATATAATCGATGACACCCCGGTACGACGTTAAGGTAGCACTAGCACAATGACTGACCCCGCCTAAGTTCAAGAGAAAAAAGACAAAGATTATAAACACTTCTCGATGAGAAAAAAATCTGAAAAAATTCTAGCTTATAAAAGGTGCTGAAAAGATTGTTTGTGCATAATAATAATTTCAGAACGTTCATAACAAATTCCTGAAAAACAAAAATTGTGCAACAAATTACTCGGCAACCAAATTTTTTTTTTACGAAAATGATTTGTTAATTTTTCTGAATACGTATGAATTTCTGCAGAATGTTATCTAATACTTGAAAATTATGATTTTAAACAAATTTTAACATAAAAGAAACGAATAACATTTTGAGATCATTATTATGGACGAACAATCTTATCAGCATCTTCCATATGCATGATTTTTTCAGATTTTTATCCGATCGAGAAGTGTTTGTAATTCTCTTTTATTCCTCTCACACTTAGGCGGCGTCAGTCATTGCGCTAGTACTACCTTAATTTGAACCTGTAAATGTTAATTTCCTCATTTGTTGTTTTTTTTTTTAATGGAAAAGACTTATACGGGAAGCATCCTCGTAGCGGTGAATCCCTACAAGATGTTCGACATCTACGGTCTCGACCAAGTGAAGCTCTACGAGGGACGGATACTGGGCACTTTGCCACCGTAAGTGCACGACGAACCTCGCCGAACCGGATGGCGTTAAATTTTCTCACAGCTCGTTTTTCCCTGATTATTATTATTACATCGATACTGGAAAAAAATCGAATAAAAAGAACCGTTTCCTTTCCTTTTTCGTAGACACTTGTTCGCCGTGGGTTCATCGGCGTACAGCCAAGTCTCAGCAGCCAACAATTCCAGTGCCAATCAAGTGGTAGTCATATCGGGCGAGTCAGGATCAGGAAAAACGGAATCCACGAAGCTGGTAATGCAATATCTAGCGGCGGTGAATCGCGCACCGAGCAATCTCGTTACCGAGCAAATATTGGAAGCCGCGCCGCTGCTCGAGAGCTTCGGCAACGCCAAGACACCGAGAAACGACAACAGCAGTCGTTTTGGAAAATATTTGGAAGTTCACTTCAGAGAGTGAGTGGAAAAATTTTTTATGGAAAGATTAAAAGAACGAAGGAAAGAAAAAAATCTAAAAAAGAAACAATGTCTTAACGATATTTTTTTTTATCTGTTCGACAGCGGAGTTATAGTGGGCGGCCGAGTAACGCAGTATCTCCTCGAAAAGAGTAGGATAGTTACGCAAGCCGCCGAGGAAAGAAACTATCACGTGTTCTACGAGCTGCTGGCCGGACTGGATCAACAATTGCGCGACAAGTACGGTCTCCTCACACCCGACAAGTATTTCTATCTCAATCAGGGCGGCAACTGCGAGATCGATGGAAAAAACGACACCGAGGATTTCAAGGCACTCCTGTCGGCGATGCAAGTCTTGGGTTTCACGTCCGAGGAGCAGGACACTATATTCAAGATTCTCAGCAGCGTTCTGCATCTGGGAAATGTTTATTTTCACCGGAAGCCGATGAGACACGGCCAGGAGGGCGTCGAGGTGGGATCCGATGCGGAGATTCGTTGGGCAGCGCATCTTCTTCAGGTCAACGCTGATGGCATCATCAGAGCACTCACGACGAAAACTACGGTGCGAAAAAAAATCCGTTTGCACAATAAAAAAAAATTACTTTGTATGATAAGAAAAAACAAAATCATTTGCTGGATGTACTTATTCGCTGTTACGTTTGATTTTTTTCAGGAAGCAAGAAACGAGCGAGTTCTCACAGCCCTGAACATCGATCAAGCTTTAGACGCGAGGGACGCTTTTGCGAAGGCTCTGTACAGTTCCCTGTTCTCCTGGCTCGTCGCGCGCGTCAATCACATAGTCTACAAGGGAACCAAGCAGACAGCAGCTATATCGATTCTCGATATATTCGGTTTTGAAAATTTTGCCGAGAACAGCTTCGAACAGCTCTGCATAAATTACGCCAACGAGAATTTGCACTTTTACTTCAACAAGCACATATTCAAGCTCGAGCAGCAGGAATACGCTAAAGAAAAAATCGATTGGACTACCATAAATTACACCGTGAGTGCTGCAAATTTGTACGATCAAATTCGAGTGACAGAAATCGAAGAATTATAATGTAAATCTTCATTATTTTCGTAGGACAATCTGCCGGTTATTCATCTCATAGCTAAGAAACCAGTCGGTATACTTCATCTTCTCGACGACGAGAGCAATTTTCCGAAAGCCACGGATCAGTCGTTCCTCGAGAAATGCCACTACAATCACGCTCTCAGTGAATTGTACTCAAGACCGAGGATGAGCTCGGCCGAATTTGCCATCAAACACTACGCCGGACAGGTCTGGTATACCGTCGAGGGCTTCCTCGACAAGAACAGGGACACCCTCAGACCTGACGTCGTCGAATTGCTGATCAGCAGTAAGATCCAGATGGTCAGCAAGATGTTCCAGCACGTGAGGACCACTCACGAAGCCAACAAGACGATGAACAAACCGAACGGAAGATTCGTCACGATGAAGCCGAGAACACCGACAGTTTCCGCGAGATTTCACGACAGTCTTCAGCAACTTCTTGACTCGATGTCTCAGTACGTGTCGAAGCCACAAAACTATGATATATTGTATGTTATATATTTTTTTCCATTCACCTAATTATTTATAATTTTTTTTATAGATGCAACCCTTGGTTCGTGCGCTGCATAAAGCCAAACACGGAGAAGGCACCGATGAAGTTCGACATGCCCTGCGTCCTGGAGCAGCTTCGTTACACTGGAATGCTCGAGACCATATGCATCAGAAAGACCGGATATCCCGTCCGACTTCATTTTGGCAACTTCGTCGATCGTTATCGCTATCTGATCCCCAATCACTTGCCGAGAGGCGCACCGAACAAGGAGCTCTGTCGAATTATCCTCGACAAGGCCGCGCCTCACGACGCTCAAGAGCAATATCAGCTGGGTCTCACCAGGGTCTTCCTCAGGGAGTCCCTGGAGAGAAATTTGGAGTACAACAGAGCTCTGATTCTCGAGAGAGCGGCTATAACTGTCCAGAGGTAAAGAATAGATTATCAAACTCTCAAAATTATGATAAATCGTGTCTTCGTCATTGCTCATTACTATCGTTTCTTTTCAGATACACTCGAGGATTCCTGGCACGTCGAAGGTTCCTCAACATCGCACGAAGCACGGTCTTCATCCAGGCGGTTTATCGAGGCTACAGAGATCGCAAGAAGTACCGTGACTTGAAAAGAGGAGTCCTGATGGCGCAGAAGATGTATCGAGGCAAAAAAGAACGTGAGAGATTCGCGGTGCTGAAAGAGGAAATGGCAAAGCGCGCGGAGATCGAGAGAGCCAGCAGGGAGAGAGCGAAAGCTAAGCAGCAGAGGGAAGAGCAGGAGAGGGCTTCGAGGGCGGTTGCTGGTGTGAATCATCTGGAGATTCCCGCCGAGTTGGCTTTCATCTACAGCAAATTGGACGGTAAATAAATTTAACATTTTTTATTTATTTAATAAGCTACACGAGATTGTAACTGGAATGAATATGGATGAAAGTTGCGCATCGTGTGATCGACCATGAACCATCTTCTGTTGCAGACTGGCAGCCGACCCATACGGAGAGAAATCTTCTCAAGGTTGTCGGTGCAGTGATCCCGATGACTCACGCCTACAATCTACCGACCGACATCGATCAGCATCAGTTCTCAAAATTTACGAACATCTACTTCAAGAGCCATATATTCGGCATGAAGAGGGAACCGATAAAGACCCCGTTCTTGGCGAAAGCTCGCGATCAGGACTACACGGATTCGCTGATGATCTTCAAGATGATCCTGCGCTTCATGAACGAGAACAATCTCAGCGGCAAGCGCGAGCAGGCGCTCGGCGACTACATAGTCAACAAGGGAATCGTCAACGAGAAGCTGAGGGACGAGATTCTCTGCCAACTGGCAAATCAGACTTGGAAGAACGACAACGACCCGAACAAGGAGCGTGGATGGCTCTTGCTTGCCAACTGTCTCTCTGCCTTTCAGCCGAGTCCGACCTTGTTCAAATATTTTCTCAAATACGTCTCCGACCACGCGTACGACGGCTACAAAGCCTTCTGCCAGCGAAAGCTCCTCCAGGGCGAGCGTACCGTTCTGAAAATCATGAGCAACAATCCGCCGAGCGTTCATCACGTCCCGCGAACTTATCCACCTTGCGTTCTCGAGTGGCGAGCCAATAGAAATCGCGTCAACATGGCACTGACCGTTGGATTCTACGACGGCGAGAATACAAACTGCGCCGTTGACTCCTGGACCACGTGCGAGGAACTCGCCAATCTCGCTGTACACAATCACGGCGTCGAGAACTCCGGATGGACGATTACTCTGTGGAATCAACTCGACGGGCCCGATGCTATCGTCACCGAGACCAATGGCTTCGACTACGTTCTCGACTTGATCTCCGAAATGGAACTCGCACCCGCCTTCCCGGCTGCCAAACACATGTTCCTCGAACAACGGAAGAACAGCTTTCCCCCAATCAAAAAGCGAGAGGTCAGAGGAACTTAATTTATTTTATTTTTTATGCGAACATACGAAAACAAAAATCTGACGTATCTACCAAGTAATAGTAAAGACTCTGCTGGATAAATTACAGAATGATCGAATTTTTTAAAGTTTAGTTAAGTCCTCGTAAAATCATTTGAAATCGCAGATTCTTGACAGACAGTTGAAGTACTAAAATTTGAAAAGATTGACCTCCATTACCCCCGTTTCCCACAGTAGCGCAGAAACTAAACCGGTGAGAGTCTTAAAAGTTGTCTGCAAAGTGCCGCCTTCAGCCATTGTTAACGAGGCGAAAATGAGAATACGTGAGCGTGAGAATTTCTCGAGACACAGTAGGCCAAAGTTCACAGCTATTGGCATCTCTGCAGTCAATAGCTCGCGAGTGAAGTTGGTGTGAGAGAGACGCAATAATGATGTTTCGTAGTTATTACCATTGCCAATCGCTGCAAGGTCTGCTCGGAGTCGTATGCATACGGGGTTTATAGCGTTGACGATGTTTGTTTCATTCAGCATGCCCAAGCCATTCGTGAACTGGAGCACGACCTGGAGCTACCGGTCCTCAAGACCTTCCAACCGCTGGAAAGAAAACCGGTGACCAAGGTTGTCGTCGATAAGCCTGTGGAACCGGAAATTCAGTCTCCTAGAAGACCGGCCGTCCCGCCACCTCAACCACCGGTCGCTAAACCATCGCCGGTTAGTAATTTGTTTGTTTACTAATACTTCAACGAATTTCCGCACCGTGGAACATGTCGCTGTCACTTTACTTCATTTTTTTTTTTTTTTTTTTTTCTAAAACCTTTTTCTATCGATAAGTAAAAAAAACAAAATGTTATCTCTAATTTTCAGACGAGAAAGCAGTCTCACGAACCGGTACTCGAGTCTTCGGGTGAAATGGGACTGTCCAGACAATCGGCGCTGAACGATCGTTACTTCGAGAAGGAGAAGCAGCGCAGCCGTAGTCTCGACAATCTTTTGCAACCGGAAATCGTCACGCCGCCCAGCAAGCTCGCGAACCTTGGCCTGTCCTCGTCGAAATTAAACGAGAGGTACCACAGCCTGGAGAGAGTAAGCGAAGTAACAGCAGTTAGCAACGCGGAGTACATGAGCAATTCGGAAGTCGCCCAGGAGAGAAAGTACAGCAGAATAACGAGAACCACTGAGCCTAATATCGTCGAGGAGGAGGATCTGACTATCGACTTTGAGTATCCCGACATACAGTCGGTCAGCCAGACTGGAAGGTCCGAGGATGATAAAAACAGTTACATAAGATCACAGACGAGATTCATCAAGTCGCAGTATCCAGGTAAAAGACACAAACTACTTCAGCAAAAACCATGGTTGCGTTCTGGAATGCAGATTTGCTCATTTATTTATTTACTTATTTATATATTTATTGGTATATTAACGGCCTGGGCCTAATTTCATGCACTATACAAAGTGAAAGAATAACAGTAATAGAAGTCTTATCAAAATGCTAAAATAACAAAAATTCTATAATTATTTATGCCGCTCATCTATGCGTTTTGTTATTTATTACCGTCCACTGCTAATCGGCGTTTTAAATTCCCAACGTTACATCCGATTCTTTCCGCGGAATAAATTACGTCCGGTTTGATAACGCAAGAACGCAGAGCAGATTCGTGTCAAAACAAAAACCAGAACTGGGAGCAGACTGGAGTGTAAGGACGCCTATTTCAGCTCGATACACTTCGATACGTCTCGAATATTTTTGAATGTAGCCTCGCAGAGCAGAACTTCATTCAAGAACGCACCCATAAATTCATCCACGCGAAAAAATATACAACGAAAACGGCAAAAAACAAAATCATCAGTCCGTTTGTGTATGCGATATATTAAGTACGCACATAATCGTTTGTATATTTTTTCGTGTGGCTCAGGTAAACTTTTGAGCTGGAAGACATACCGATTAATGAAGAATTGAACATAATTCCCACAGGCAAGAGGGCCCTGCCGGGAAGCCAGTCTAGTCGAGCCTACATCGAGAAGAGTGAGTACGGTGTTAAATCGTCGGCGATGTCGGATACCAGCGAAGCACCTTCGCTGGCGTCTCACGTGCGTCGCGTCAGAGTTCCCAGTCAAGCCTCGGACGTCGATCAGTTCTTGGACGAATTGTTCATGCCCGTTCTCGACGGGAATCTCGATGAGCTGTCGGACGCCAGGAGTCTCGCGGCCAGTATCAAAGGAACCAAAAGGGAAACGAAGAAAGAGACTATCGACGATTTTTTGAACTCATTCACGAGTTCGTCATCCGCTCGAGAATTGACGGCCCGCGAGCTGGCCTCGAAGATAAAGGGAGGTGGAAACATGGACATTCCCAATCAGAACACGGCGTTCAATTTCAGTCCGCTGTCGCCCGGAATAATGTCGCCGCCGATGATGATGCCGATGTTCAGTCCGCCTCAGCAGATGCCGGCAGGTCAAAATCCGAGCATGAACATGGGGTCGGGTTTCATGCCGATTCCCATCTACAACATGCAGGGAATGAATCTGCCGCAGTATCCAAACTCGCCGCCAGCTCAGAACAACGACATGGCAGCGTACCAGCAGAATCTTCAGCGAGCGTTCCTTCAGAGCGCTATGGCGCAGAATATGCAGATTCAGCAGCAGCTGCTGGCTCAGAATCAAGCTCTTCAGCAGCTGTTGGTCCAAAATCCACAAAACGGTGGCCAGCAATCCGGATCATTTCAAGAATCCGAACAGCAGCAGCATTCATTGCCGAGCAACTCGACACCGACCAGCGCTCGTCAGGAGATCGTCACGGTCAAGGCTCAAGTTCACAGATCGCAGAGTCCGCCTAAGAAGAGTCTCGATCTCTCGAGAAAATCGAGCGTCGAGTACGGACCGCGAAAAATCAGTATAGACAGAAAACCCTTGGAGAGAAAATCTTCGACGACAGCCGAGCTGAAGCGAACGAGTTCCGGACGTGGAAACGTGCAGAGCAACTTTACCAATGTACTGAGCGAATTGAAGAATCGCAAGAGCAGCGTGGACAGCAATGCTTCGACTGTGACAAACGGAAAGGGCGTTCCTCCTCCACCGCCGATGCCGCCGCCGTTGGAGTACCAAGATCCCTCGGAATCCAGGCCGTTCCTTGATCCTTACGGAAGGGCGAAAACCGTTCGTATTGGAAAGTGGCGTTGGCCGCCGCCGAGCGACTCGACCGAGGCGCAGACTCAGGATAGCTTTATGGAGTTCAAGCTGCGACAGCATCAGCAGCAGAGGAAAATTACCCCGCAGTATCAAGAGTACAATCAAGGCGAGGGTCAACAGAACAACGAGGGCAGCGTTGACTGGGAGGAGTTTGAAATTGAGAACGTCGTCACCGAAGAGAGACAGGAAATAACGATTCACGCCTCCTCGAGTCACACGTCGAAACACGAGAATGGATTCAAGGAGGATGGTGATAAGAAGAAGAAAAAATCAAAGTAAGTTTCAGATAATATTTTAAGGTTGAATATTCCTATCGTACCTACCGTTTTTCTTGGCTTGCCCACTTGAGTCTCAGTATGAGTCACAAAGTTTCCAAGGACACCCCACGTGTTTTCTTATACTGATGAATATCATTGTTCTTATTCATTCAGGTCTGGATTCGAAGTTGGAGCGCACAGGCCCTCGCCGGGAAGCATAGGAAAGTTGAAGCTGAGCTCGGAGATGAGACAGCGATTGGAGAAAGTAACAGCCAATCACAGCGTTCGTTCGACAAAGACGACGGAGAAGCCTGCGCTGCCGCGCGAGGATGGAAAAGTGAAGAGGCTGGAGGACAATAGAAAGCTTCTGCTTGAGCAACAATTGGGTGGAAGATGGGATGATTATGCGTCGACTGCAGACGATACTCAGAGTGTTACTTCGAAGGGCACGACCGACATGATGACGCAGGCACAGGTGGTCAGGACTCAGATCGAGAGAATGGAGAGACCGGTGCCGCCGCCACCGCCGATTTCACCGCCACAACCTCCGAGCCCCAGAGGCGGAAGCATGTACAGCAATAGGTACGAAAATTCATTGACTCTTAATGACATTATATATTAGAAATCGGTGATTTTTTTATTTGTTTTTTTTCTCATCAGTCAATCTGGTGTGCCGCAACCTCGAAGCCCTCCAGCTCCGGTAGAGCCCAAATCCCGTGAGAGCAACGTGCGCACATCTCCTGACTCCGACAGTCCGGACCACTTTCCAAAAAATCAACACGACATGTTCTCTCAAAGTCGGGATATCTTCGCCTCGCAGCAACATCTGCGTGAGAGCCACGAGCATCGAATCGACTACAATATCGAGAACAACAACAAATCGTCACGATCGCAGGATCAGAAGACGAAGGATTACTACGGCAAGGACAGTACCGATGTGGGAAGCACTACCCGCGGTGATCGAAGTTCCGACTTCGATTCTCGCAGAGATCACAGCGACATAATCTTCGATCCAAAATTTGCCAGAGACATGTTTGAAACTACAAATTCAAAGCGCGACTCCTTCGGCATGTCCAGAGATTTATCGCCCAAGTCTCGGGATAGCTTTGGAATGCCATCGTCTCGTGAATTCGGGGTCGTCGCCAACACGAGAGAATCTTTCGTCGTTGCTAGGCAGAGTTTCAAAAAATTGGATCACGAGATCGATCGAAGATCAAGCGTGGCATCGACCCACCGCACCGACAAGATGGAGAGAATCGAGATCGAGGAGTGGCCCGAGTTTCTCAGGCCTGTATTACCGCCGGCGGAAAAGCCGGAAATCGAAAAGGTCCAAGAAGTCGTTGACACGAAGCTCTATCCGACGACCTCGACAGCTCATTTCACTTACAATAGAGTGACGTGGGCGTTGAGGGTGAAGAAAGAAGTGTTTGCGCCCAACGAGACACTCGCCAGCCCTCTGGCTCTCCACCTCGTCTTCTGCCAAGTCGCCTACGACGTTCTCGCCACTTCCAGCATCAGAATCACCAAGGAGGATCGTCAGAACATGCTCAAGCTTCTCGACAACTACGGCGTCACTCTCGACAATCTCCAGAGTACCCAGCACAAAATTACCATCAAGAAAAATGTTGTCGACGTCGCTAAACAGTGGCCCCTGTACTTCGCAAGGATATTTCCTGTATCGGTAAGTCATTGATTACAACACTTCAAACATATTTTTTATTTAATACAAAATTTAACTCGAAACTCATTGAATCGTGTACAAAAAAAAATTGATGTTCGGAAACATCTCGGGATATCAGACTCTTGTCATATTCATAAATCCGTTTATTTCTCCCTTAACTCAAAATTCGATACAGTTACGCGAGTCAACAATAACAATAAAAAATATCAATTTTCGCTAATGCCGGCAATGAACAACAATCAAGCATGGGATCACCCTTATTCTGCTCATGGCACTAAAATAAAAAATTATCGTTATTCTGAGGTGATTAATGAAATTTTATCCCTGCAGATCGGACCTCAGCATCCGGAAGCCCAGCACATCGCGGTATCTCATCACGGTCTGCGTCTCATAAAGCGAAATCCAGCTGGTGATCTCTCGATTCTGGAGACAATTCCTCTCGAGGACGTAGTATCGGTGAGCTCAAGTCGAGCCGGTGTCTGCACCCTGCAAGTAGCTTCTGGGGTCAGACTTCCACTCCACACAACTCGGGCACCTCAGCTCGCCGAGATGATCGGAAACTTCATCAGAGTGGTGAGTTGAGCATCACGTTTTTTTCTTCTTTTACTTAATTGAATCGTTTCGAACGAGGAACGACACTCTGCGGATAATTATTATCATAGTATAATTCTCGCGTCTCGTTTGCATCGATTGACTGCATCCGTTCGAACTCTCGAGGCCGTACATCGGAGCGTCGGATATGAAAATAATTATCTTACGTAAGCTCCGAAGACGTACAAATTGCTTCGAAAGAAATATGCGCTGGGATACGCCGACTTTATATTCATATGTAAGTATGCGCTCACGGATCGAGAGAGTTATGCGGAGAGCCAATTGACGAGCAGACGAGCGTGCGGCCTGACACGAACGCGTGTCGGTGTTCGAGCTCACGCACACGCGATAATGCAGGATGGAAACGAATGCGTGGTTGAGCCCGAGGTGCGGCTGACCTCAAGATGCCATCTCTATTCGCGAGGAACTGTCGAATGCGGTTTTTCATAATCGGTCGATCTTTTCAGCGCTTACGCGGCGCGGGTAACGCTGCCGCACAGTTTGTTGCGCGTGTAATCTTTGTGAGGATGAGAAAATCGGCAAATTGAATATTTACGGCCCGAGAAAATTATTCGTCGTGATATTACTCAGGAGCCAGAAGTATTTTTTTTTTCTTGTAGTAACAAATTTTTGCACAATACTATTATTTTTTTGTTGTTTTATTACAAAACACATCATTTTCATACTCTGCACAAACGTACTGAGAAAATAAGGCTTGTACATTAAAAAAAACATTTCTCGCCCACACACGTTACCAATTCTGTTCTCGTCCATTGCACAACTCTTTTGTGTCAACGAACCGCAGGCTTTATTTTAGAAAAAACTGTAAAATTAATGTGGAAAACAGGATCTTGAACAATGGTTTGTCGAATGTACAAACTTCTTTACAAATTACAAATTTTCATTTTTTTTTCTAAGTGGGAAACATTACGTCTCTTTCATACTAAAAAGGCTTGGACATATAAAAAAAACATTTCTCGCACATAAAATTCAAAAAAAAATTCCCCTTGAATTTCACGACTCTTCTGTGTCAACAAAGCACATTTTTGCAAACAAAAAAAAATGTAAAATTACCGAAGAAAAAAAGAATTGCGAACGTTCGTGGGCAACAATGGTTGGCCGAACGTACAAGCGTTTTTTTTTTTCCACCATCCGCGAATGAAAATGATCGACCGTCTTCGTCGGTCGTCGAAACGGCCGAGTGAATCGCGAGGTTGTCGAATCCTGTGTCAATTGCGGGTGTCCCAGGTTGGAAAATAACGCCGTCGTTACGGTTGCCCGAGCGCGTTGCTCCCGTGTCTCTTATCATTCGCGATATCGTTCATCCGTGAATGCTACCCGGATAATTTGCCTCGGTTTACTACTATACTGTACACCCCGAAGATACCATGCTATTTTAACAGTCAATGAGAGAGCGGTTCGTGCGTCACACAATGGTACGCGAAATGACCGTGATCGAAGTGACGAGTGTCAACCGAGCGGTAGAAGAACCGGCGGTACGAGGGGGCATCGTCTCGCTCGCTTGCTTCCATCGAGCCGGGGACGGCGCACGGGCACCTGTGCCTCTCGTAACAGGTACTCGTGTACACGTGAATTCATGAAGGAAAAAAATGGAAAAAAATAAAAGAAAAAAAAAACACAAGCGAAGGAATGAACAGCAAGAACAGCGGGAACGCGCACCTATCTCGCCAACGGCCCGTGACCGATAGCCGTAGCTCGGACTGTCGGCTCTCCTGTTGTATATGCATGTATATGTATACATATGTATACATATATATGTGTATATATATAATATAATATAGTATATAAAACACGTGGCACATATCCCTTCGGACTCGTTTAACCGTTAACTCTCTCTGAGGCGCGCGCGAAGTAGTAAGCGCGAGTACAAGAGATTTCTCGACCTCCCGACCTCGATATGTGTTAGCATATTGGAACGGGAGGGGGGCGAGGAACCATCGTCAAAACTGAATATAAATTCCGCTAAATCGAAGAGCGACCCCGATCGGTAAATTATTATTATTCTTTTTTTTCGAAAACTCGCGCGTTCGCTATACATCAAGGAGGTAAATTTTAAGACGAGAAGATGAATACCGAATGTAAGAAGTTCAAAGGCCTCGGAGTGCGTCAGGAGAAATTGGGTGAGTGAGAATCGAGAGTTCGACGGGTTGATCGGTGTCGTTTAAAAGCTTTTAAAAAAAATATTTATAAGATAACATCGAATACCTGTGGATAATCCTTCGGGCCTAGAATGTTTCGTAAACATCGTGAATTAACATGAAAAATTGATAGCAGGCTGGCAGAACGAATTATAGCAAAATCTATGAGAAATGAGAAGAAGTTAAAACACTCTGGAAATAAAAGGACAAAAATGACTTAACGATAAGATAAATTCTCGGTTGCACGGAACATTCAAAGCCGATAAAAAAGTGAAGAAATAATCGCGAACGAAGAAACAGAAAAATTTGAGAGATTGACCAAAGGATGAAGAGGAATAAAATAGAAAGATTGGCCAGCACATATGACATATGTGAGATACGAAAAATTGGGCTAAGGAGAACCGACAGTTCGATGGGTTGATCGGTGCCGTTTCAAAGCTTTGAAACAAAAATTGATAAGATAACATCACATATCTGCAAATAATCTTTCTGGCCAATAACATTCCGTAAACATAACCAACTAACATAAAAAATTGGTACCAGGCCGGAAGAACGAATTACTGCAAAGTCTACGCGGAATAAGATAGAAGTTAAAACAAATTAAAAAGAAAAGAACAGAAACGACTTAACGATAGGATAAATTCTCGGACATACGGAACATTCGAGGCCGATAAAAACAAATAAAGAAATAGTGGCAAACGAAGAAGCAGAAAAATCCGAGAGATTGAGCAAAGGAAGAAGAGGGAAAAAAAAGAGGGAGGAGGCATTGGCCAGCACATATGACCAGTGACTGGAAAGCCAATTTACACCGGGCGTTACCTCGGTGAGCCGGCTCTCTTACACGTCACGCCGTTATGAATCTCTCGTCCAGACACACTGTACACAGTATAAACAGTACACGATAATATACTCGCCGCTTCCATCGAGCCGTACGGCGTGCCGTGGACCCGGCCATGCACGCTCGATGCAGTCTCTTCTAATTATTGCGGCACCGCAACGCGGAGAAAAACCTCGGATATAATCGATCGCCTATCGGTTGAGATTCCCTTCCTTTTTTTTTCTCATGAAATAAATGCATCGTGAAGAATGGGTTAATAATACAGTAAAACAGTGCCTCCGGAACTCGGTCGAACGTTACCGAAGAACGAGTTCTCTCCCCGAGGTACGAGTTTGCTTCGTTCGTTGCTCGAGGAACGGCAAAATCGTCGAAGAAAAAAAAAATAGAAAGAGAATGAGAAGAAGAAGAAGGAGTGTAGGACCGTTGACTCGCTTCCGGCAACACGCGCGCACGCACCGCGAGAAACAATTAAATTCATTACTTTACTCTGCAAACTTTGTTACAACACTGGAATCTTCAATCGAGCAGCGTTGCGCGTTTCCTACAAAATGTACAAGTCCATCTACGATATTGATGCGTTCTGCGATGTAAAAAAAATAAAAAAAAAATAAAAACTAAATGTTTCGACGGAAAAATACATCTATCGATATCGCTGATGATTTTAACGATAGGAAAAATATATCTTCGAGATCGATCGCTCACTGTCGTTTCTTCACTCTTATCGGTTATTAACGAGAAGTCAATTTTAATATTAATTAATAGCGGCCTTTAAATCATCGTTTTTTTCGATGCTGAAACGAGTTTGCGCCACGGAGATTGAACGTTTGGTCGGACGATCGAAGACAACCGGTAATTTAATTACCCGGTTGCTAATGAACGTTCCTGAACGCTCGGACCTCGGCTCGGGGCATAAACACGATCTCAGAAAACCGCCGCTTCGCGCAGCCTCTTCATGAAGCGCGATAGAAATTTTCGCAGTTTACGGACATTCGCTGCACGCGGTCTATATCTCAACGGATGTATGGAAGCGCTTTTACTGCATGGGCCAGCGTCCATGCAGTAAGAGCGCTCTTCCCGCGCGGTACTTTATTGATACAGACATGATTCTCCATAATCGCGAAGCGTACGATAGGAGCATTAAGATATAAACAACATTGCTTAGAAATCCAATCTCTCTCCGAGGCGACGTTGCGGCCAACACGCACTCCACGATACGCCGATCGCCCTCTCCAGCTTCTCCGGTAGTTCGTTTGCTGATTTCACCCATACGCAATCGAGAATTAAAAAATAGAAAAAAAAAAGTGTTTACTCCCGCCTCGATCGCGAGGCAATTAAGTGTCCGAGTAGGCAGCAGGCACGCCGGGAGAGGAAGGTGTGATCAGGCAAGGCCGTCGGGGTCAGCCGTGGACTTCGGATACGATTGAAACTGATGAGAAGCTGCCGCCGAGGAAATCCGAGATGGAGGATACGTTCGATCCCCCAGCTGGAAGATTCTACACCTTCGTGTCGATAAAACTCACTTATACGAGAAACGTAAACGACGATGTTGAAAGTAATAAAATAATATTAATACAATATTATAATGATATTATAATGATCGTTATTATTATTGAATAAACTTTATGGGAATGAAGAAAAAACTTTCAAAACGAGGACCGAAAGTGAACTTTCTTGCTGCGTTAATGAAGGGATGTTGAGAATAACGATTTTTTACTTGCATATGGATAAACGTTTGGAGGATTTAAAAAAAACGCTGATTCGAGAGTCGGAAACGAATGGAGAAACTTTGAAGTTCATGTTACATGCTATTAAAACGGAAAGTGACGATAACAGTGACCAAGGCTCGATCCCCCAGCTGGACGATT
>JAPYZC010000182.1:0-84242 GCA_030522665.1 Ichneumoninae sp. A BG-2022a
AGCTGTTTCCCCGACATCGCGATTATTGTGAAAATGAAATAATAATATTTTTGCATAATTACCGACGGAACAAGTTTGTTGTTAATGCTGAGCATTAAAGGCGATTGATGGGTTATTAAAAAATATATTAATCGTCGATGGACAAATCATTCTGTTGGAATAATATTTGAATGAAAATGTATCGCATTGACGGACGTACGGGGCATTTCGCGTCTAATTTCTTTGATTTTTTTTTTTTGTTTAGATTTGATTTCCAAAATTGGTAAAAATTTTACTTAGATATGAGATTTCGCAGTTTTGAATTTTATGAATTTTATGCTCGGTTATTCTATTATCTACTTACTCTCGCCGAAGAGCTGCTTCCCCGACATTGCGATTATTGTGAAAATGAAATAATAATATTTTTGCATAATTGCCGATGGAACAAGTTTGGTATTAATACCGAGAGTCAAACGAGATTGATGGGCAATCAAACAAAATATTAATCGTCGATGTATCAATAATCCCGTTTGAATGAACGTTCAATGAAAATGTATTGCATTGACATACGGGACATACGGGGCATTCCGTGTCTAATCTTTGAAAATTAATTTTCCTCGGTCTCCAAAATTGGGAAAAATGTGGGGATATTCATTCACAACTTCGAATGTTATGTATACATTTTTCTTGTAGACCCAATAGTTAACGAGATTTACTTTATCGAAATGGTGGTTGCGGAGCCAGGTTATTCTGCCCTCAATCCAATCATTTTTTTTAAATATATAACACACCCATATTAAAGTGACTTTACTGTAGCACAAATTTTTAGTATAATTCGCGAAGTTTCTGGATGGTCGATTTTACTCGAAACGACCCACGCATATTTAGATTAACCAACCGATCCAGTACAGTAATTTGCAATACAAGTGCGGTAAAGCGAACTTTATACTCACTCCACAGTCCGCGTATGATGTTCGCTACACCGCACTAGCATCGCGTAATATATTCTGTAATGAATGCACAAGACGCGTGCGTAAAGTAAAATCGGCTTTATATGCGCATGCGCCGGGTATTTATAGTACACTTGGCCGTAAAGCGCCACTTATTTATTTTATATTTATATAATATAACGGAACGGAAATAAATAAATATTTATTTATTTCCGTTCAGCAATGTCGATCAAAATTCCTTCGATAGTTTAGATACTGCTAAAGACATCGTTCGTCGATATTTTGTGGAATGATAAAAATGTATCGTTCTTTTTTTGCCAACAGGTTAGATTGACAGGGGGTCATATGGTGAAGCAGAGGAGGTTTATTGGCAACACGAATAACAAGATGATCAATATACGGGAACACTTATAGGCTCTGATACTGCGCAGCGAGAAAGCAGCATTGATTTATTTCTGGAATCGACGTGAAACGTCTTCGACTCTGTAACAGGTACAAAGTCGCCCGGAGGTCGACGATATATATTTTTTTGTTTTCATTTTTTTTTTAACGCGCTGAAACGCTTCGACCGTATATGCCATAGCAGAAACGGTAGATCTGAAAAAAAAAACAGCTATAGACAACCGATACCGAGGAGTTACGTTGCGAAAGCGAAGGATTTCGCTGTGCACACACAGAAGCACAGGCCAGACAAGATTCTCGGCGCTCGTAACCGCACGCCAAGGAATTCTCGCGATAATCGTCGAGACACTAGATTTACACACCGTCCGTACGTGGCACATTGGCTCGCCACGGAATTTTCGTCGGACGACGACATATATAACGGAGGAGCTTTGGAAATTTACAGACAAAAAAAAACAAAAAAATCCACGTGGAACGAGTTTGGATTAAATCGATCCACCACAGTGATTAAGTGTGATCCGATAGAGTTTATCGATTGACGAGCTTTTATTTTTTTTATAAAGGTAAAGAAATAAATTATTTAAAAAAAATAATGATTATTTTTTAACGTCCGAACGCTAAAGGAGGTATTTTTTTTATGCTGAGTCGAATAATGAAGAATCGAAAAGGTTAAGTTAAGAGCAGGTGAAATACCACGGCAGGTACATCCAGAAAAAAATATTTGATAGGGCCCCGCAAATGAATATTTATTTAGTTCAAACAACTATTTATTTGGTTTTAGTATATGTTTATTTAAATCAATAAAAATATTCATTTAAACCGAATAAATACTTATTTCTGGGTGTCCGTCAAATAAATCATTTTTCTGTGTGCGATAAAAACTGCAATCATCTATTTTCACGTACGGTGGTATTTAAGCTAAAAAGAAAAGTGCCGTCGAAGACGGATTACATGTCAGCATTCGATGACACTTTTCTTTTGATCGTAGATGCTAGCATCGGTGAAAAAAGTTGGTTGCAGTTTTCGATACCAACTGGGCACGTGACGGGTGAGGGTGAAAACGTTTCACATGCTCTTAAATACAATGAGAAAAAGATTCGAAAAAATTCCTTGAGAAGTTCTAACGTTAAATGATCTGTTTCAAACAATCGATATCGACTCTTGTGTAATTTTGTTTGGTTTTTTTTTAATTCCAGGTTTTAGGTGTACGCGATCGACTTTGGATGAAACGAAAGTCGGTGAAAAGGAAAAGCCAAAGGAATATCAGTGATACATAAATATACATATTTCCAGTATTGCTTTATCGGGAAATTGTTTTTTTCCTCGATAAGGGAAAGAAAGTGATATATTACGAAGAGAATAACGCCAAGGAGATTTTTGTTATTGTTATTGCTGGAAGTGGTTGTTTTTATTGAGGCGCAAAGTGGATGGTGCTCGAAGGAGGCTTGAAGACGCCCCCACGCTAAATACGGAGATCCACTATTTATAATTTCGACCTGTTTGCCGTCAAGGCAGTGTTTCTTCATTATGGTGAGTGAAAAATAATATCTCTACTATAAACTTCCTTAAAAAAACAAAGCTTCCCCTACGGGCAAGCAAAAAAAAAACATAATGCAAAATTTCCCCGCCGAAAAATTAATTCATTCCGTCAAATTCAAACTGTACCGTTTAACGCTATCGTGATCGTACACGCGGTTGTCACGAATCGAGCAAGTTTCGAGTAAATTGCAGAAAAAAAATGTGACCGAACACGAATTCCCACCGAGTCGTCGACCTTGGCAGTGAAAAATTAATTTATTTCGAAATTCCGTTAGCGGCATAGGCGCTCACAGTCTAGCTGTGTTGTCGGTAACGTCGTTGTGTTCGTCAACCCGAGCACACGAAACGTCCGAAAAATCAACACATCGGCAGAGGTCGAGTTTGCTTCCCTCGGACCACGGTGCGCTGTGGTACATGCTTTTATTTCGTCTCAGCATCTCTCGTCTCTCGTATATATTCACTATATATATATACATATATATATACACGAAGCGGGCGCGCACACAGTCTTGCTCCTTCGTCCGTTCGTTCTCGCTCGGTCGAGAATCCAAACGGGTGCCGGGTGCGAGTGGAAATTTCCGTTGCCTCACGCAGCGCACGTATCCACGTAAACGTGCACATGTCCGACTACCTCGCTGTTCTTGCCAGCCTCTCTGCCACGATACCGTGCTCGTACCGATGTATACGTGTATATGTATATATATATATACGTCTATGTTTATATACACTATATATATGTATATGTGCGTACTATTCAGCCAAGTCGCTGTCTGCTGACCGGCTCGCACGTTCGTTACGTTAACCAGCGACGAGTGAAACGAACGGTTGCCGTTATACTCGGGATTCGCACGAGACGTAGAGACCAGAGATGATGGAAATAGCGCGGACGTTTTTAATCCGTCACGATATCACGAAAAATGAACCGTACGAAAGATACGATACTGTAAGGCGATCGGAGGGACGTGTAACTTTGAAGCGTTACGGGATACCTGAATAAAATTTGTTTAAATTCAAATTTTCATATCGCCTACTCGTAAAAAATGCGAATTGACATTTTCATATGGCTTTCTCATGATGTTCCTCTATTTGCAAAGCTTCTGCTGTGAGAAAGCGTTTTCTGTTTTTTGAATTCCTTATAGAGGAAGCTCCGCACTGAAAAAAAAAATCGCTTGTGGGCTGCCAAAGAACAAAATGTTTGTTTCAATTCTATTTTCAATTCTTACAATTCCATACGATATTGAAACAATGACGGCAAAACTGGCAAGCTGATATGTTATCGTTTCAATCCGGTATAAAATGTTCATTGGCAGCCCGCAAGCAAATTTTACTTGAATCAATATTTTTTTTGTGCGGCAATAAAGGAATGTTATGAAGAAGCCATATGAAAATTTCAATCTCCAACTTTTATGAGGAAGCGGTGTGAAAATTTCAATTTTCAACTGCTATGAGGAAACAATTTGACAATTTCTATATTCAAATTTTCTCAAGGTCTGCGTTGCGTTTGACTTTTATGTAAAACGATTTGCCGGTTTAGGTTTAGTGTGAAAAAATACACAAAAATATGCGAATTTCGTCTTATTTTACTCTACTCTGTAAAACTCTTATGGGTATTAATTTCTTAATGTGCGTTCAATTCGTGATTAAAAAAACACTTTCGGCACTTGAACGTGCACTCGGTGAAAATTCTATTTTTATTAGGGTCGCAATTTTATTGCGACCTTGCCCGCTTTGCGTAGCGTCTGGTCGCTACAGATGAGACTCGTCGAT
Source organism: Ichneumoninae sp. A BG-2022a (assembly GCA_030522665.1). NCBI lineage: Eukaryota > Metazoa > Arthropoda > Insecta > Hymenoptera > Ichneumonidae > Ichneumoninae sp. A BG-2022a. Next base: position 4,638 of record JAPYZC010000182.1, read on the forward strand.
TTTAGCTACATATCGCAGCCGCCGTCCGCGGTGCGCAGACTGCGCGAAGTGCGACGGGTCAGTGGCTGACTCATTGGCTAAATCGGTCCACCGAGGAATCTCTTTTCGTCCATACATCTATATATATATATATACGTACAACATCGTGCACACACGAGTTAGCCATTCTGCATCGCGATATTCTCGTGGGTGAAAAATAAGAAAAAAAAATAATTACCACGAATTAATAAACAACAACCCTTAATTAATAATTGAACGAGTCTTACAAGATGAGTCTTGCTCAATGTAATCGGAGCGTTACAAGGAAAACCACAAAATTTCGCCGCTTCCGTAACTCCATCGCACTTGTTATTAAATTAACTCGCCGAGAGTTTTACGCAACTTGGAGCTTCCACATTTACGTGTACAGTATATATATATATTTATACATGCATATATCTATATTTATACCCCCAAGCACGTTAGTGGGAGCTTCAATAAATAAATATGCCCCGTAACACCGGTTCGGCCAAGTTTGTCGAGCGAATATTTTCAATTCTCCGAAACTTCCCTCTGCGAATTTTGACGAGGTCCCGGAGGCGCAAAGAGTGCGAGCACGATGTGCACGCGGGTGAGGAGAGTACAAGAGAGAGAGAGAGAGTGCAAATAATTTCAGCGGTGTGGCCCGTGTACGTGGCCGGGCACCGAGAGAGCTCATTAATAACGAGAAACGTTAGTTAGACGCGGCGTAACGAACTTCGGAACGGTCGATTAATCTCGTACGGTTTTTTCTTCTCCCCTCCCCGGGGGGGGGGGGGGGGGGGGGGGAGGTTAAAACAACAAAAAACGCTTTACCTATGCAGAGGACATAACCGGTGGAAGCGCGGAGGGCAAATAATAATGGTACAAATAATGGAGCGGAGTCGCGAGGACGCGCTATAGAGCGCTACGGCCAGACCGGTGGGCAGACGAGTAATTAGCAATAAATTTTCGCCTCGGTCGGCATATACACACCGTGGAATATTTTCCTCTTTTCGGCTCCCGTTTTCGACGCGTGACAATGAAAAATATAAAAAAATAATAATAAAAAAAAAACAAAGGAGACAAATCCAGCCTGACCATGTTTAACGTATTCATGGTTGTGCCGAGAAAGAACACAAAAAAAAATGCACGCGGTCACGGACTCAATCGTGGTGAATTAAAAAAATATATAGAATTCGACCTCTACATCCGTGAAATAAAAGTGCGAGCATTTTTTTTTATCGTCCCCCCCCCCCCTTCGGGCGAAATTTTTTTTGGCCCGCGGGTGAAAAATACGAGGGAAAAAAAGTGATATATTTATCGTCTCCAAAAGCGTGAAAATCGTTGCTCGCATCTCTCGCGACTTTATCGTCTCGCGCGATAGTTAAAAATTAATCGATAAACAAATGCCGGACGCAGGGAGCGCGCGAGCGGGTTAACGGAAATATATAAATTTTCGGATGCTGCGTCGAGCGTATTTACTTGGAATTGTTACTACCCTTTATGCTATATGTTTATTCATGAATAATCCAGCTGGCGCGTAAAACATGCTCGGTGTGTAAAGCATCCGAACACATATATTTATTATATATATACATATGTGTGATGTTGCCTGCGCGGGTTTCGGAGAAATTGATACATTAATCACAGCCGAGAAGGTTCGTTATCGTATCGGAATAGGAAGGACTCGATTTAGCGATATTTTCTCGGCCGCGACATTGAAAAATATTGCAACTGCAATTGCAATTTCAAACTAAAAGTCCTGAACGTTTATAAGTAAATTGTTCAAGTGCGAAAAGCGAGAAACAGGTTTGTCATCGTATCGGAATAGGAAGGGCTCGATTATGCAATATTTTCTCTCTCGCTGTATTGCAAAATATAATTGCGATCGCAATTGCAAGTTGAAATGACAAATGACCCCAAAAATTTGTAAATAAATCGTTTAAATTTATGGCGCGAAAGTGAAAATAAAAACAACTCGTGTGTAAATGCAGGTCGAAGGATATTATGAAAACATTCTCGAGACAAGCGGACAGACGGGCGAGCAAGTGGAGTCAAGCGGAATCAAGCGCAATCATGACACGAGGCGAGTGAGCGCGAGCGTACGGAGAATCGCGAATCGTTATTGTAAATAAACTTCGAACAGTCAATCGGAGTCAATCGATTGTTATGACACTCATCGAAGTATCATGATTTCATAAAGTAATCCAGACGATCGGGAGACCGGGTATCGATTACGATTGAGAGTACGTATCGGTATATTAATTATTCGTCGAATCTCTGGAGGAATATGATTTATAGGCACAATGAGTAAGGGTCGTGTCACGTCAGGTTCGAATATAGCTGCCGCACTTTGAACCTCCTCTTAATAACGCACGGGCGTTGAGAGGATGCAGCTGTTGGTCCTACATACTTAGTGTTCCCGACTGAAGTTACGATGTAATTTATAGTTCTTGCATAACGTAACTGCAATACTCCATAATGAAAAATGACACGTCGAAGTTTATATATATATATAGGTTAGAGCGGGGAAAAATGGGGCAACGGGACGAAACGGGGCTTTTGGGCAAAACGTCATTTTCCAATAATTTTTGGATGCCGGAATTCGCCCTATCGGATACATCAGGCTTTTCTGCCCAGTTTTGCCACCTTGTCCGATAAGGAAAATCCTTTTCGTATATTTTTTCTTAACGAATAATTATTCATTTCCGACTATATCGTCGGTCTTTTAACAAAATACAACAATATAAAATAACTTAGGCTAAAACCTCGTATAATTTTTTTGTGTGCACCAAATGATGGTTGCAGATACGATTGCAAGGGTCGATTTGGATTCCCAATACTTGAATTTGGACGTGAAGATAACCGTGATTTAACTATGAAGATAACTTGTGATAACTCTCGGCTCTCGTTACGTCGCCTGTATAAAGTTGCACATTATTTACCGCTCGTCGACAAGACATATAAACTGCCACTATATCGAATACTTTGGCAGAGACGAATAAATTCCTCGCTGACATTATGTTGGTACAATATTAACAGCAGCTTATGCAACTTTGAGAGTGCATCTCGTCATTAGAGCTTACGTATACATAGAATTATCGATAAATAAGCCTGTATCGTCGAGCTATTTCGTAACTTTCTCTCGCGTCGATAAACAAACTCATTATTATTATTATTATGCGATAGTATATCGTCGGAGCCTGCCAGTGCGGACGAGGAAGTCTCGTACCTCGAAGCGGCACTTTGTAAAGCTTAAGCACACGTAACCGAAGTGTCGGAGGTTTTCGCACCGTTATCTTTCGCCTCGTCTATGTATGTACATTCTGACTACGGCGGTGCGCAAAGTGCAGATGGTGCCACATACGCTCTCCCGTCGGCACATCGCCCGAGGCGTTATCCGACGCCTATAGAATCTCTACCCGCCGCGCATTCCGGCACACATGCACGTCCTCATCGTCGATATTATCTCGCGCGAAGCTCTCAACGAGCTATCGGTAAATTTCGTCGATTCTCAGGACGAAATTTCAACCTACAAACTTTTGTTTAATCTACAGCGATAATGACAAAAAAAATTTTGTAAAAAAAAAAAAAGAATTGAACATTTTGTTTAATGAAATTTTCAAGCAACGTTGACTGTCGACCATGCATGCTGTGTGCGAAATTTCAGCTTAATCTGTCGAGGCATTCTCGAGTTATAGCGGTTTGAATTTTTCGCGCTCGGGTCACACACACATGTTTCTAAATGTTATTAAAATCTCGACAATTTTTTTTCCGATAACAGAGCTTTCTTTACGAGGAAGCGAAAACTACTTTACTGCAGCAACTTTTACTCGCCACGAATGAATTAAAATACAATGAATTTTGAGCCGGTAGAAAGCATGCAAACAATTTCTGTCGAATTCACGACGACTTACTACTTGGATGGCTTGGAATCTTCGAGAAGCGCCTGATGACGGTTGTAGCTAGCACTATGTTTGACATCCATACGGTTTGCTGTTGACCCTCCGCGTGCACACCTCTGTAGCGGATGATTAAACGCACATCGGCCAACGTCGGCCCAAGGGTGAAGATAGTTGTCGAGCAGCGTGTTCCAAATCGAAGCGGCGTACTGTTTGGTGCACGATTTCGTGGTCAAACATGGCGCCCCCTCCCCCCACACGCGGCAAACGACGGTTTGGAAATGGCCGTTATATTTAATGCACTAAACACGATACCGGGCACTGCTGAAAACGAAAATAATGCAAATATTGATCACTTCATCACTAAACAAATTTATTGGGATTAACTCCATTAAAATTATTAGAATGGAGTTGCACAGTAAAAAAGATTTGCACATTTAATAACACTTTTTTGTCTAAAAACGTCCACAATTATTTTGTTAATTTTCCAAAAAATATTCGTGTTTGAAATCGAAGCGGCGTACTGATTGGTGCACGATTTCGAGGTCAAACATGGCGCCCCTCTCCCCACCCGGGCAAACGACGATTTGGAAGTGGCCGTTATATTCAATGCACTGAACACTTAAAAAAACCGTATATTTACTACTTCATCACTGAACAAATTAATTGAAATTGGCTCGGTTAAAATTATTTGAATGGAGTTACACAGTAAAAAAAGATTTAAAGTTGCCACAGCTCACACATTTCGAGAAGACTTCTCTTTCAACACACGTTCTAATAATGGCGTTACTCATTGATACGTGAATGGAATTTGAGATAGACGTTAATAAGGACCGAATCCGTAAAAAAAGAGGACGATGAACCGTCGAGGAAACGTCTTCGTTCGGCGGAATCGTCTCCGCTTCCTCGCAATTCTAACGGCTATGCACGGAGCCGGCAGAGAAGCTTCCACAGCTCACAATTCGAGACGAGTTCTCTTTCAAAACACGCGCGCATAATGGCGTTACTCATCGATACTTGAATCGAGTTAGATAGACGTTAATTTATAGCTAAGAGAACGATGCAAGCGTGGAGGAATCGTCTCTGTTCGGAGGAATCATCTCCGTTTCCTCCCAATTCTAACAGCTGTGCACGGAGCCGGCAGGGAAGCTTCCGCAGCCCACACAATTCGAGACGAGTTCATTTTCAAAACACGTGTCAATAATAGTGTTGCTCACCGAGATCGGGAAAGTCAAAGATCGACGGCAATTCGATCCGATCGATAGACAATCCACCGAGCCCGTGACGAAACTGACGCGATTAAACGAAAACTTTCGGCTAACGTCTCACTCCAACGCTCGTGCAGGCTCAGACACGCGCGGCCAGTGGCGTCTGTCTCGCTCACTGCCTGCCCCGCACGCCGAGCGCAGCAGCAGCGCCCAGTAACACCTACCGTCCGCGGCGGTAATTTTTTTTTTAAAGGGGCAAGTAACCAAAATATCACCGACAGTTGACCGTCTTTTTGATTCCGGAAAATGTTTGTTGTGTCATGATCGTAATGTTTTTCCCAAAGTCGGTGCCTAGCCAACCAACGGCTTAAATAAAGAAAAATAAATAAAAACACCTACCGTCCTCCCGTAAAGGTCATGGTGTCATGGCCGCCGGAAGAATCTTGAAGCTGGATCGCCGGCGCGTGACGGGTCGGGCAATCAACAGTATTCTTTCTGTCCGGTCGGTGTAGTGTTCGCAGGTCGTCGTCCCAGTAGGTACGGTGATAAATATGTCGATATTAATTACCGGAAGTTTGGACAGTGGTCCGTCTGGAGTGTTGGAAAACAACTGGGCACATCGCGCTGGTAACTAGTTTTTCATTGTTTATATACGATAGGTTCGATTCGTTCACGCTGACAATACTATCACCAGGGATACGCTGCACTATAAGGCACGTCCCTCTTCGCGCACATTGTTCGATGTATCGCTGTGGCATACCTGTCCAGCACCATTTTTCTTCTTTTTTATCGTCTATCGAAAAGCGACGACGCGTTTCGACGCGTATATCGATCTCGAAACTGTGCGGTCGGGAGCTGCCGTTGAAACAAAGAATGAACGAACTAGAACATGGCGCCCCTAAAATTTTTCAATCGCCTTTTGTCACAGGCAGCCTAACCGCTGTACGTTGCACACTCTATAGGCTCGCCTTTTATTTTTCTATTTCGTAGACGAACCTGTTCTGACACGATATTTTCTCTCTGAGTTTTTTTTTTGTCTTTCCGATTACGAGTACTCTGCCAACGTTGTCAGCTATTTTTTCTTTCGATAACGAGAGTATGTCAGCGTTCGGTCGTTCAAAAAAAATGTATAAATATTGTTACCGCAAAAGATATACCCAGACAGCCGAGCGCACGACACAGACGTAGTTGGTCTATCGCAAATATTGCGCGAACTACGACCGTTTCGTCGCGCGTGTCTATCGGCGTAACTATTACTGACTCGATCTTTTTTTTTTTTTTGGACTATGAAGGATTTTTCATAATTACTCATCGTAAATCTCGTATAATTATGGCGTCGTGTAACTAATATTTTTGCGTTCGCCGAGGGAACACTCCACTAGCAACGTCGCGTCTGCGAAATATTTTCACATACCGGCTGAGCGCTGTGCGTCGCGTTCTAGAGGCTCGCTTTTATTTTCTATTTCGTAAACGAATCCGCCCTGACCGTCCAGACGCGATATTTTTTCTCGGTGAGTTTTTTTTTCGTTCTCCGGATTACGAATACTTATGCCACCGTTGTCAGCCATTTCTTTTTGTTTTGTTTCTATAACGAGTCAGTGTATCAGAGTTTTCTCGGGGAAAAAATGGATAAATATTTTTGACGAACAAGATATGTTATCGACACGATTTTTTTTTTTTGCTCGGACTAAAATCGATTTTACAGAATTGTCAATCGTATATATACACATGTGTCGTGTAACCAATTATTTTCGCGTTCGACGCGCGTAACACTCCGCTGGAATCGTCGCGTTTGCGAAATATTTTCGTTAACTGCGTAGGTATGAACTCTGGGTTTAGCCAGGCAGCGCGGAGAAGCGTGTATCTCCGAGCGACCCATTTTTTTTACGGTGTGACGCCTCCAGTGTTTTCTCGCCCCTGCAAATCCACTGCGACCCGCCGGCAGTTCCGGAGCCGTGCGACTGCACTGCGAGCTCGGGAAAACTTCCATTTTTTTTTTTTGGATTCTACGCACATCGCATTATGCGACGCGTCAACGGCCTCGCTCGTTTCTATAGAGCATACGCGGCAAAGCACAAATATGTATCGTCATTTTTTTTCCGGCACGTCGGATTCGTTACGACATACATACTCGGTTTCGCAGGGCAGACGGTCCGTAAATAACCGAGTAAATAAATTAACACGCCCGGAGGAATGCTGCAGATATAGGAAGAAAATCACTGGATAGCGAACCATGCCGAACTCTATTCAGTAAAAATACCGGATTATTTACGAATTGCGATAAAATATTCTTATTTATTTGGTTATTTATTGTCACATATGCACAGTAAAGAAGTTTGTACTTTTTACAACTTATCGTTCCCAATTTTTTATTTGTTAATTTTCCGATCGCAACAACCGGCTCTAGTTTTACAACCAAAAATACAAAGTACAATCGACGCAGGAGATAAAAAAGGGTAAGTTTGTAATGTTCAATCCTGATCGAACGAGTTTTCCACGTACTTAAAAAAAATATTTTTACGAAACTTCGGATTCCGATTTTACGAAATTATTTTTTGCTGTGTACGGGTCAGGAGTTTTTTACATCAATATACATGTGCAAATAGTGTACAGCGTGCGGCAAGCTCGATAACATTTATTTAACTTTGCCGCTGCTACCGCGCAAAGCCGCGGACTCAAAAAGCGAGCGTACCTAAAAGTGTGGCCGGTGACACCGAACAACTGCCCCATGTAGGTAAATTCATTACCAAAGCGTAATTACTGTATCCATAATTGGTAGAACAGGTTTGCGTCGCAAACAATTCCACCTGTCTTGTAGGTCTGGTCGGAACACGGTACAAAATTGTTACAGGAACAATAGCAACGCTACCGTGCAAAAAATATGCAGTTCACTTTCGGAACAATAATCATATGAAAATTAATTTACGAGCTCGCGAAGGAAAAAAACCATTAACAGTCATGGTTGCGACGGGCCTGGAAAACCAGGAAAATCGGGAAAAGTATGGGGATTTGCCGGGACCTGGAAAAGTCGTGGCATTTTTTTTAAACCCTGAAAATGTTTTGATTCTGATGTTCCTCGTTGAATTCCGTGCTGAACGACGTCTACAGTTTTCAATTTCACCAAACCTGTCTACCACACACAGTATATATATGACGAGTACTTTTACTATTGTGAACTGATATTAATATATTAATAATCATTATATATTACATTTTACTGTATTTTTAATTGATCTTTCCTGCCCCGATCGATTGACTGAAAAAATTAAACCTTTGCTCTGGGAAAACTGGAAAAAGTGAGGGAATTACGGTTGGGGCATTTCGTGTCAACCATGAACAGTGCACCATTCACATGTACCTAAAACCGCGCTACCAGCCGATTTCTCCTCGAGTTTGGGATTTCCACTTCGTAAATTGGAAATGAACGGTTCTACGTCGGCACTGAATAGCGAGTACACGTGTCGCGTCGAAAGCCAAGAGCTTCCCATGATTGTTGGTCCAATATCTAATCGCTCTAATGGTTAATCGCGAGACGAATGCCGGGATTTGCTTGAATGTATCTCCACCCCTTCCGCTGCTCGCGTACGTATCAATCTAGCCGTTGACCGTTCTATCGGAATTCTGATGCTTGTACGTTGTCCAAACGCCTCGGAACGCTCGGCTCCACGCCGCCTGCAGACGCGGCTACGTAATACGTTAGCTTCTCACGCTGTGATGCTGCGAAGCCTCTGTATACATGAATTGTTTTCGTACGGCCGATGCACGCTCTGTGTCTCGCGCGCGCTTCGGTACGCATCGGCAGCCCAATCTATACGTCCACGTACGTTAGTGTGGGTGTCATCACGTCGTCTCTCAGAATCCCGACGAGATCCATGACTGATTTAGCGAGAACTATATCCACCATTGCCCGACCATTGTATGTACTGTATGTTGCAATACTCGCTATATAGTACATGGTCGATGGCTGAGAGTAAAAGGGGCGTAACTCGTATGCTTTGAGACAGAGGATACGCCTTTTTGATTCTTAAGCGTCGATATATGTATATATACATATTCGGATATATCGAGATATGTACATACGTAGTATGTACGACGAAGTGCCTGACAGCCGTCTATATATATATATGTCTGTCGTCTACCCGGCCTACTCAATCATGTCCGAGAATCTCCTCGGTCAATATTGACGCAACCCACCAAATATTTGTGGCGTTCGACCTTCGCCGAATGACAAGCAATAATAAAGCTAATATATATGTAGATATGTATGGATGTAATACATATATATCTATATATATATGGAAAACATTAGCTTGTTGATATTTTGTCGGGCGGAATGTATAGTAAGATACATTTTTGATGAAGATTTTCAAGGATTTTTGGAGGTCAGATTCAGCGACGGGTCTCGGGTTAACTGCGGGGTGGATAATCAATTGCGCAGTTTCTCGGAATAAAGCGTCGTCGGAAGGGTACACAAGCGAGCGGCGCGGAATAATATTGATGTTTACGTACCATGAATATTTCACGGAATACTTTATAACGGAAAAATAAGAAGACACAGTGAAAGCTTGTGTTCTTTTTTTTATCGCGAGAACGACGAGTTCACACGGTTTTACGGTTTATCGAGCGGAAATAGTATTTCGATTGACAGGCTTCGAACCATGAGTTTGAGAAAAAAAATTGCTACAACCGGTTGACGTTTGTATTAAAAAGTTAAAAAAAAGTTTCGTCGTAAACTTCATAGACGAAATAATTTGCATCCTCTTTAAAAATAATCTGACGACCGGTCTGTTTATGCTTGTCCGTCATTGCTATCGGCTGCAAATTTTTTGTTAACAACTTTTTCAACCCCGCGTATGAAAGAGCCCGGCAGTTAACGAAAGTGTGTTTAAGGTATGCGAAGCTCTCGTGAAGGCTCGCATTACAGGCTCTCCCCGCTGTCGGTCGGTGCTTTATGCTCTTCCTCGCCCTCGTCGTCGCCGTGCTCGGGGACTCGCGCGCTCCTGCTTTGAAACCGGCCACTGAGAGCCCGCCCCCCCTCCCCCTCCCCCCCCCTCGTTACTTCCTCGCGCATCCGTTTCTCCTCGTAAATACTATAACCGCTCATATTAAAATCGCTTATAACGCAACCTTCCTTCGTGTATTAAACCTTATAACGCCGAGGTGAAAGTACCGATACTGCACGTTAAAAGCGTAAAGCCGGGCGAGGGCGAGCCGTTGCCTGAAATTTCGCGCATTAAATTGTGTCGGGCTGGAGTATACGTTACAATGGCGTATGAATTATTGAACCTTGTAAAAGATAAAATTGATTAATATTGTTCAGTCGCCGGCAATGTACCGGAAGTCTTATTATATGTTTAAACAATAATAATAATAATAAACCTGTTCAATTATGCATATTCAAAATTGATAACTATAATGTGAAAAAAAATCTGATTAAAGAAAAACATTAGATTAATATATGCTGTAATGGTATATGTACAATGTCTATATCTTATAAAGCGCGCCGAGGGCGAGACGTTGTCTGAAATTTCGCGCATTAAATTGTGTCGGGCTGGAGTAAGCGCTACAATGGCGTATGAATTATTGATCCTTGTAAAAGATTAAATTGATTAGGATTGTTCAGTCGTCGGCAATGTACCGGAAGTCTTATTATATGTTGAAACAATAATAATAATAATAAACCTGTTCAATTATGCCTATTCAAAATTGATAACTTTAATGTGAAAAAAATCTGATTAAAGAAAAAAATTAGATTAATAAATGCCATAATGATATATGTACAATATCTATATCTTATATATGTAAAATCTCTAATATAAAAAGGCTTCATGAAAAGTGCGGCTATCCTCGTACGCCGAAGCTGCGCTCCCTCCCAATGCTGGTGTAGAGGAGAACGGGGTTCTTAAGCAAAACTAAATTTTCTAATCATTTTTGGATCGGACAAGGTGGCAAAATTGGGCGGAAAAGCCTGATGTATCCGATAGGTCGAATTCCGGAAATTATTGGAAGATGACGTTTTGCCGAAAAACCCCGTTTTGACCCGTTGCCCCATTTTGCCCCGCTCTACCCTAAGTCCCGTGATTCTTGACACGACGACACCAGCGACAACGGTCAGACTGTTAAATATTATAGAGAAATGCATCGATGATTGGGACAATGCCGCAATGCAGAATAGGTCAGCGTCGATGCATCTGCGTGTGTATGATAGTGTGCGTTAGCAGAGCGATGGGGTATGGCATGTAATCAAAGCCCGGAGCCACGTAGGCGCACTGAAGCGTGCGTTATTATCGTTACAGGGACGGAGAACCATGCAGATACCTCGGATATGTGTGTCTATAAACGCTTTACGGTGCTCCGATGCTTAGAAATTGCAGTGTAAACCTATATACATGTGCCCTCTCCCCACCCCTCTCAGACACCCCCCCCCCTCTATCGCACCGACGTGCTTAAATACACCGCGTGTGGGTCCATATACGTGCAAGTATGTTTGTTCGAGCACGTATTTCTCGTTTGACTACCTGACTTTGCTCTTCTCTCACCGAAGCGTAGAGCGAATATGGCGCGCCCACCCGCGTTTGTTCGTACGCGCCGTACCCGACGGAGGATCGTCTGCTCGTTCTTTCACGGAGCAAACGAACGGCTTTTCGTACGCTTCGTTTTAAAGCGGAATGGGAAGAAAAGAAACTCCATTTTTTTCTTCTTCTTTTTGTCATTACAGTAGAACACTGTCTATCCGCGGTAATGTGGGGAGAGCGTACGTCGGATAAGCGAAAACTCTAATAACACGGATAACATACTCAATTAAAAATTGTACTATTATTATTTATTTTAAAAATTCTGCAAAAAAAAATACTACTATTATATATTTAAAAATATTAACTTGATTAGTTAATTTACGCCTTTTTTTCTTTTTTGAGACATCACATTGTTCTACCTTTGACTCTAGAATCAAAACTGATGTATTTACGCTCACAATATAAAGACGCAGCAAACTTGTATAAGTTTAAGCGCGTATGCAACAATGTAGCAGTTATACACTACTCCGCGCGCGGGCATGCCGCTTTATCCATTTTATCCGAGTTTTCCGTATTATCCGAGTCTAAGGTAAACGTCCCAGTCACCGAACACGCCCCAGTGGCCGCGCAAAGCATGCGTGCAAGAGGGACGCAAATACGATTTTTCATGCATGTACGGGAACTGGGACTTCGCCCTTAGGTGTGCGGCCACTGGTACTTTTACCTTACACCGCGGATAACGCGGAGGCTCGGATAATCGAAGGTCGGATAAGCGCGATCCTACTGTATTTTTTTTTTTACATAAAAAAAGCTCTCAAGTATATTTTTCAATGGAAATTCTTCGTACTCGAGGCAATATTGTCGTTAACTTTTAAATTGGCATGGAATTCGGAGCTTAATTAATAATCGGGTGAGAAAAGCTTTAAGCTTTAAGTGTGACGAGCTTGCGGGCCAAGAATATCACGATGCACCGTGAGTCTCTCGGGGGGTTGCAAGTAGCGGAAAGTCAATTAAGTTCTTATAGTCTCTATTCGTCCTCGACGATCGTTCGTTAACCTCTTGTCTCGTGGAGGAGAGAAAGGGAAACGATGAAGATGGAGAGATACCGACGAAGCCGAAGGCGAGAGTCAATCGCAAAACCCAATTAAAAAGATAGACGAAAGGTTATACACTCCTCGAGACTATATCATAGCAACGTCGGGGAAGCGCTCTTTTTCTTTTGTTCATTCTTAGCTCGGAAAAAAATTCTTTTGATATTTCCATTTTTTTAAAACTCTTTTTCCCTTTCTTCCTCTCAGTCGAAGGCATCCAACTCATCGGAAAATCTTTTTAGGGCCCTTGTAGACTCGAATGAACTTTTCTCAATAACGTTATCTCGATTAATTAATCGCGTTTCACGGCGTCAACGGACTCGGTGCGACGAACTGGTAGTCATTTTTAAAAAATTCTAATTTAAATTTTTTGCTTTTAGCGAGTATGAACGATATTTACTTTTCAAGTCAATTTGCACATTTATAGAAAACAACAATTATGATATGTGTATAACACGAGTACGCGTGTAGTCGACAGGTAAATCTCGATTCCAGGAATAGATCACTTTTTATGTGTATCCTGAGATAACGGCCACGTGGTTTCTATTAATATTCCCGTTTTGCGTACGGATGACGGTGACTGTGTTTACACAGGGCTGCCAGGCTTGCGATATAATATGAGAATATGCGCAACCGCGTACGAGATAAGATGCTAAATTGAATACATACTGAACGAGGCCTCTGCGACAGAAAAAAATTCCGAGGAAGCAAAGACACATCTTTCTTGATTAAACATTAAGCTGATATTTTTTTTCGCGGTAATAAAATTTTGCTCGCAAAGTCCGATCGTTCGTAACGTGTTCCGATAACGAGAACAAATTCCTAGAAGCCGACTATCAAAAACACGCAGGATAAGTTTCATTTTATATAAAGTTGACATTTTTTTTTATTTGGAAAACTTTTACTTTTGTAATTGATGGACGTCCCACCTAATATGATTCACAAATCGGCTCGATAATTTTCATCCTACGAGTGCTACGATAAAAAAAGAAAAAAAATGTACAGAAATAAGAATCTGTCGCATCATCGGTCGGTAGAAAACAAGTGTCTCAACACCCGATGTTCGGTCCTCGAGCCACCGTCCTCGACCATCGAGAAACCACAAGACCGACAAAAAAAGCAATCAATCTCCGCACGAAAGGAGCGGTTAAAAAATTCTCGAGTATTAAAAATTCGCAGGCCGAGTTTCATTCTATATAAATTTGAAAATTATTATTTAAAAAAATTGAAAAACTTTTATTTCTGTAATCGATGGACGTCGCCTGATATTATTCACAAATCGGCTCGATAATTTTCACCCTACGAGTATTACGATAAAAAAAAGAGGAAAAGATGTATCGCATCATCATAATTCGTTCGGTAGAAAGCAAGTGTCGGAACAGTCGATACTCGGACATCGAGCGGTCTTCCTCGACCATCGAGAAACCGCAACACCGACAAAAAAGCAATCAATCTCCCGAAGAGAGGAGCAGTTAAAAAATTCTCGAGGAACGAATAATTCAGCTCGGCTTTCGTAAACTTGGAGCTTTATCTGGAAGGTAGTAAAGCAGCGAGCAAAAGTAGACCATGACTCGACGTAGCTAAAACCTCGACGCAACCCCCCGGCGGATATAGCCTTCGTGCTTTCCGCAATAGCTCAGCAAGAGCGTCATAGCTTCCTCGCATCTCCCCCATCCCCGCGCAGCATCCCTATCCGCTCTCGGACGGAATCGTGAAAACAGCTAACGTCTCGATTAAGGGCAACGAGTTTTCCCGTTCTCTCGCCTCGGGCGAGCGAGATTGTACTCCCTCACAAGGCCACGGAAAAAGCAATATACTCAACGGCAACCCAGTACTAGACCAACCTGTAGAATTCGCCAAGAAAATTATGTATTCACCATTTCAATTTTATTGCACCTCACTTTTTTTCCAATGTATATATATATATACGTAATAAAAATAAATAAAATATAATATAATATATATGTAATATAAATGATTATTTAGTAGTAGTAGTAAAAAACATTTACTGTCCTCTCTTACCATGGAAGTACTATTTTTTTTTTGTATCTCCCTTTTTTTGTATACATTACAATGCCATAGGATGGGCCAATAGGCCGTTGACCTAAGATATTCACTCTATTATTTATGACATGTATTATAATAAAATAATATAAGAGTACATTACGAGATTACGATACTAGTGTGAAAACTCTTTTTCTGAAGAGTGTAAGTTTGCACTTTTTTCGCACGAGTGTCGTACAAAATTTTACATTACAAGGTGGGAAGATGAGGGTTTTACGCACGCGCGAAACCGTTATTTTCGCACCGAGTGACATAAAGTATATTGAAGGCGACTTTTTTATACAATTCCGACGAAGTAGCCGCAGTTCATTGCTAGGAACATGTTGTTGCGCACGGGGAGGGGGGGGGGGGGGGGGGGGGGGGGGGGGGGGGGGGGGGGGGGGGGCGAACGTCCTAAAATATATACATACAACGTACAAATGAAAGTAGGGTAGAGTGGGGCAAAATGGGGCAACGAGGCAAAACGGAGTTTTTGGGCAAAACTAAATTTTCCAATCATTATTGGATCGGACAAGGTGGCAAAACTGGGCAGAAAAGCCGGATGTATCCGATAGGGCGACTTTGTGCATCCAAAAATTATTGGAAAATGACGTTTTGCCCAAAAACCCCGTTTTGCCTCGTTGCCCCATTTTGCCCCGCTCTACCCTATGTTGAAAGCGATTCCGTATATTGTTAACAATGAAGTAGTGATGGGAACTAATACAAACAAATTTTTGTGTAACATATTTCTATCTGCTAGCGTCTCCGTTGACGATTGAACTCCGTTCATCAGAATGCGCCTCGTGTTTTGGAGACATCATGCGAGCACTAGTGTGTATATATAACATATATATATATATATATAGAATTATTTTGGTGAATAAATTCGGAAACGTGTTTAGGATCGGTAAAATTGGGTCAGCGTGTCCGTATATACTTGGAAGGTGTTCCCGCCAGTCGTCGTCGATGTCGTCGACGACGATGTCGCAGCGGGCACAGAGAGAGTCTTGTCGCACGGTTAACCGGTGCAGAGAGAAACACGGCATTCAACCAGTAGCCAGCTGCAGCTGTTGCGACTGAGGTTGAACCCGCGCTATCTCTTCACCCCGCTGCACCCCCTCCCCCCTCCCCTTCCGCCCGCTCAAGCGAGATGTATTGCTGCAGGTATAATGGAATCATCCTATCTCCGCACAATGAGGGACACACTGGTATGGAAGCCCAATGGGGGTGATTAACGTGTCGGTACAGAGACTCGAGGCTGTGCGAGTGCTGTACCCTCTATTCACCGAATAATCGATGCCCCTTTCTACTCCCGACATGCCACGGCCCCCCGGGCCGTAAGGATGACGAGGGGGTCCCTGGTTGCTAGTCGCAACCCAGTTGGTCGTCGATTTGTGTCCGCGACACAAAAGCCTCCGAACCGATTGATGAAAATTAATTAATTTATTCACTCGCTACTCAGAGAGAAGTCGATCGACTCGTGTTTTTGCACAGCGGGTTTCGGTTAATTGAACGGTATTTGGGAGTTTTTTTTTTTTTGTGGACAATCTTTCTCTTGGCTTTCATCGATAAAAATTGATCTGTCAATCTATGACTCGATTAATTAAACCCTTATTTTTATTGCAAATTTGGGCTCCTCAAAGTTATTTTTTCAATTTTATCTACCGTTTCTTCAAGGCGGAGTGGTTTTTTTTAATTGTTGTAAAATCAAATAAAACAAAGCAAAATTGATTATTATTTTTGTGATCGATAAAATTTAATGAACTGACTAATTCCTCGATTAAATAGAACCATTATTTTTATAACAAACTGAAACTCCTCATTAAGAGAAGAAAATATGTACGTTTTTTTTCTAAAAAAATCAAGCGATGTTTATTTTTTCATGAAAAGTCTTTTGCAGCAGCCACCCTCGTTTAACGTGACCCAGAATCGATATTGCTCGATATTTTCTATCGGTATTGTAAAATTTTATATTCGCCGTGCAAACAGCAAGCAGCAAGCAAGCAGCAAGCAGCAAGAATGGAATCGTGAATGTTTCGGTGTTTGACTGCACTCTCGAGATAGTTTTCCGGTTTTCGGGGAAAGAGACGGAGGCGGGGGCAGAGAGCGAACGTGGGAATCGTGGCGAAGGCCGTGCCGAACGGATAGCCGTGCCAAGCCTGCGCGTCCGGGTCCTCGGATTTTCGAGGCAGGACAAACGGCAAACAGCTGTGTACGGCTTAACCGGTGCACTGTATAGGAGAGGAGAGAACTAGTACGGAAACGTTGGCCGCATTATCTAGATTCGAGATACATCGAAGCTCTTCCTCTGCCTTTCTCCGTCCTTTCGTCGGGGATGGATCCGGAATCCTGTAGCGCAGCCACCCCGCACGATACCGCAGTACGGCTCGAGGCAGCGCGTGTTACAAATTCTCTTTCCGCGAAAAATTTTTCATTTACATTTAAACTTTTTTTTTAACGCCTAGTTCGAATATTTGTTTTACGGCGTGATAATTTTTTTTTCACCGCAAACTTCCAATACTTCATTTTATTACGTGACAATTTTTTTTCTTTTTTTTCAAGCGTTATAATTTTTTATATGAAAAATTTTATTATTTACATCGAAATTTTCTTTTTTTAACGCGTAGTTCGAATTTTTGTTTTACGGCGTGATAATTTTTTTTTTCACCGCAAACTTCCGATACTTCATTTTATTACGTGACAATTTTTTTCTTTTTTTTGTTTGATGTTTTAATTGATGTTATAATTTAATTCTTTTTTTCAACGCTAATTTCGAATATTTTATTTTCGTACGACGTGATAATTTTTCTTTTTTTTTTTGTGGACTTTCACCGGTTGGGCTGGCATTTCTTGTCACTGAGATATCGAGGATCCATCGACCCCTAATGATCGAAAATCGTGGATATTATTAAATCCGGCTATCTTGTGAAACGGCGCTCCGAGCCGGAAAGTGTTTCGTCCTGTTGGCACCCAAGTGCCGCGAACAATCGATAAAAAACCGCGCAGATCGATCAATCTGCTCGTCGAGTGAATGAACTGATTCTAAATTTAATTTCACTGATAAGGGTCGTAAATGTATATATGTTTTTTTATCGCCGGTGGAAAATAAATCGCGCGGGTATTTGACATGGCACTCGACGCGTTATCGATGTCAACATGACGCAATAATTTTTCAGTCGTAAATAAAATAAAATAAATCTTGGTCTTAATAATAAAACAGTGAAATTTTTATGCCCAAATGAAGAAAAATGCCCAATTATACTTTCATTAGTTACCCTTCGTTGATTTTCTATATTCATAATTTTTCGATCCAAATAGAAAGGGGTCTTTTTTTAAGTAGCCGTTTCACAAACTTTCCATTAAAGCTTGAATAAAAAATCTTGAAAATGAACAAGACGAACGGAATGAAATTGCATATAAGTGTAAAAACATTGAGATCAATAGAATGAAAGCGCAGTTAATTTTGTCAATCGACAAAAGTCGTCAATAGATGCACCGCTCTTTCACGTGCCCGGTATACATACATATACATATACACGTCACATACAAACTCTCGAGGCGGTTCGCACCGGTTCGCACCGGTGGATGATCTTTGTATCTCCCATTTTCATTCCCTCCGTAATAAACCCACGCGTTCGCTACGACAGACGTTATATATTTTTTAATAGTATACAATAATAATAATAACAAGGTATTCGGTAGGGGCGTGAGTGGATGCCGACGAGGGTCTTTGACGTCGTCGATTTGGTCGTAGTCGTCGTTTCCGTCGTCTCCGTCGTCGTCGGGGCTGTATCAGCCGCTTCTCTTCTCTCGCCGCTGCCTCGCAGTCGAGGCTGCTGCCACACGTTGCGTAAGAGTCTGGACGTCGGGTCGTCGCGGCGTCAGTCGGTCGAGCTCCGCAAAGCTCTGCGGGTCCGCGAAAATAATACCTGCATCGTCCGATGTGAACCACGAGAGGAGATCACGGAATTATAATAAAAATAATAACGAGAATAATAATAAAAATAAAACTCGTCTGATCGACCGAGCGGATCGTTCGGGCCGAGGTGAAGAGAATAAATCTTTAAAGGAGTTTTTAATTCCCGCGAGACAAAAAAAAGTAATCAATCGAGATCGAATCGGGAGCGTGAAATTTGTCGTGAAAGTGCGTGCGTAAGAAGAGCGTGCGCGCGCACCCCGACCGGCAGATCGGAACCTTTCAGGGTCTCGTCGGAGAGGGTTGGTCGAGGATTCTCAAGGTCGCGTGGAAACTCCCGCGAGTCGATGGTAGGAGGATGCGAGTCGGTCCAGCGACAATCGTCTCGCTACAATCGCAGTTCTTTTTATTTTTTCTAATTCCTCCCTTAAGTTTCATTTTAAGACGGCGAGTCTGCGCGTAAAAAAATTGTTCGCGTTATTGGCGGTTGGGAAAAGTCGAACTAAACATTTTTAAAAGGGCAGGAGGGAATTAATGACTTTTGTATTTCTCGTCGGCTGATTAGACTAAATAAATCATCCCGTCGACGAGCAACTTGAATAATTGTCTCATTCATTAGACACACGTGTCCATCCCCGTGGAGAGGGAGGGGGAGGGTGGTCGTTAAAAAAAAGCATTCTCCGGTGGCCTTGACCTGCTCCCTCTTTAGAAACTTAACCCAGTTTCTCCCCCCCGCCCTTGCGGACACGTGAGCAGCTCGTGGGTGTTATATATGTATAGCCACTTCCTGAGAGATGCTGCGCAGGAAGCTTTCCCCAAAATTCGAAAAAAAAAAAATATCCAAAATTTAAAAGTAAAATTTTATTTTTATTTCTTAAAAAAAATAGACCTAAATAAATGGTATTTATAAATATTATTTTTATTTTTTGAATTCAAAGAAAAGTAAATAAATCGTTTTTATAAATGTTATTTCTATTTTTTAAATTAAAAGAAATCTTAATGACTCGTTTTTGGTAGTTTTTATTTTTTAATTAAAAGACAATTTAATTAATTGCTTTTTTATTAATTTTTTTTTTGTCGCGTTTCGATGCGAGTCCATGGCCGTGTCTTTGGGTCGCATATCATGAAAGTTTATGGTTTCGATGGGTCGCACGGTCGGCAAACGAGGGAGTGTCCGTTGAGGAAAAGCGGGCTTACGTCAGCGGCTCAACCCTCCGGAGCATATTTAGGCGCGCCGGTCCGCTGTCCGCGCCGGCGGCCGGTGGAGAAACCGGCGGCGGGGGCCGCGGCCACCACTTTCGTTCGCGACCCTGAAGCCTCTCTTTCTCCCTCAGGGTCAATGACACCCGGCGACAAACTGCATCCACGAACCCGAGCGCGGCCCATGAACGCATGGCAGGGAGGGAAGCGCCTGCGTCGTCGCGCCTCCCCGCGCCGGAAATCCAACAGTCCATTGACACTCCGTCACTCTCCTTTTACTTCGTTTCTCTAATCTATTTTTTATTTTTTTTCCTGTTTTTGTATTTTTATTTCTATTTTTTCCCCCATCGCTCCAAACTTGCGAGGAATTTGGACCCACCGATCGGTACGGAGAGGCGATAACTGCGGTCGAGTTCTGCGAAAGTGGCGGCGCTTCTGTCGTGAAACGATTAATTGACAACGATTTTCCGGGTTACTTTGCACACGGTAAAAAATTGTCTCGTAAAATCGGAATACGAATTTTCGTAAAAATAGTGTTGTCAAATGAGGGACACTTAATCAATGATGTTAATTGTCCTGTTATTACCCGTGGCATTAACAATTTTTGTTTGCACTTTTGTTTGTAAAACTAGAGTCGGATAGCGCGATCGGAAAATTAGCGATTTTTTCATTTTTTTTATTTTATTAATTTTATTATATAAAATTATAATATTATAAAATTATTAAAAAATTATAAAAAATATATAAAATTAGCGAATGAAAACTTGTGGACGTTTCTGGACAATAAATTGTTGCAAAAGGTACAACCTTTTTTTACTGTGCTGAGACGAAGTGAGCGCGGGGCGATTCGATGGGAGAAAAATATCGGGCGTTAAGGAATTTCCCGGGGCTGCGGTAAACGATAATTGTACATAGTTTTTCCTCGCTTATTTGGTGAAGAATTAAACATAATTAAATTTTCTTGTTTTTTTTTTCATTCACAGGGAACTATTGTCGGTTTTTCCGGGTTTTGAACGGGAACGATAATTAGGTTCGCGTATCGTTGCGATGACGTTCGTATAAATGCAATGACCCGAAATAGAAGATTGTTCTCGACGTGTCGATCGTAAAATTGCTGTTTACGACGGACTTCGGCGAGACGCTGGGGTATTTTCGTCTTCCGCCGCGGTGACAACGACACGTGGACCGTCGAATCATTTTTTAATGTATTTTTCGATTCCCGCGACACCTGCCAAAGCTACGATGCAAAGATTGTTACTGAGAAAAAAAAAAAATGAACGAACTTTTCTTCCTAGCAATAATCCACAATAATTTTTTGTTAATTCAATATTTTTTTGTCATATGAATTTTAAACGTGAAAAAAAGAATGGTGAAATTAAGAAAGAAATTGGGGCCGTTCATGGGTAAAAAATATTTGCCAAATTTACAAGGCTTTCTTACCGTAGTGAGACACGTTTCGAGCAAAACATAAACCTCGAAACACTGATAAGAAAAACATAAAAAAAAAAAAAAATCTCCAACCCACGTATGCGCAAAGCCCCAAGCCGGTGTTTCAAGTTTCTTATAAATTCACTGAGTCATTCGCGCCAATCATCTCTTTGGCCAATCGCAGCTGCAGGGGAAACAATTTCAATGGCTTGATCGTCTCGCCGCGATCGATAACGCTCGCTCGGTTATCCGCGCGACGAACTTTCAATTTCGAAAAAAAAAAAATTATCACAACCGCATCGCTCCTCCGCATTATCTTTCTCCGCCCGAGATTTCTATCTGCGCTATCTGCGCCGATGATCGCCCGCGAATACAAACAAACAAACAAACACATAAACTCTGCAAATCTTAAACATCAGATTCACGATGCGCCGTCTCGTCGGCGACTTCCGAGATTTTTTTTTCCGTCCACGTCGGATGAATCGTCGCCGCATGAAAAAAAATAACTCCGACTGGAAAATAATTCTTCAACTCCGACTGGAAAACCCGCGAGAGAATCGCGCGTCGGGGAGTCAGCGGCGCCGTAATGGGACACAATACCGTTCGACTATCGTAACGTTTAGGCTTATCTATCGTCCTCTGCCTCTGTCTCGAAGCTGCCGCGCGGAATAACGCTGTTTCGTCCCGAAAGGTATAAAAGGAAGCGAATTACGACAGACCGCAGTCAGTGATTCGTGACTACCGTTCGAACGCGAGCGATCTCCGTATCGGTCTTCCCCTCCCGCAACGGAAAATCTCTAACGGAAAGCACAGACATTCGTCCGGAAAATTGCTGACTCATTCGTCGATCGCCCAACAATCCGTAGTTGGCCTTTAATAATTATTTTTTTTTATAATAATAACAAGAGCGATCGATAAAAATCTGAAAACATAATTAACTAACGAAAATCTTCCGATAACTATAAAATATATAAATAACATAAAATTCGTAGAGCACCTACAAAATCCAATGACTAATAAATTACTGTACTAAACATAAAGATTCATAAAAATATGAAAATATAATTAACTAATAAAAATCGTAGAATATTTACAGAACCCAATGACTAATAAATTACTGTAACAGATATAATGACTTATAAATATGTATGAAAATATATGAGGATCTGTAACATCGATTAATTTTTATTTTCTCGATCGTTAAACAGACAGAAATTTCGTACCGACGCGAATACCGGTACTCGAAGAGGAGAAACAGTTCGAATTTGTTTGACAACACGAGAGAACTGGAACCGATAGATCCGGCTCTGTTCGAGGTGCTGAGACGCGTGAGGGGAATAGTTTTAATAGACGCGAGAACAATATTTATAATCGGTGGTTCTTAGACTGTCGCGCGAGGAAGCTCGAAGCGTCGAGTAACAAACGAGTTTGTCGATTCGGCTCCGTCGATCGATTCGATCTGTGATCGTCGAGAGTGCGTCGCTCGGCTGGTGTGAGATCGCAGTGATTTTCGTGATCGTGATCGATTGGTTTGTTCGATTCTACTCGTGAAAGTATTGGCTTGGGCTTTTGTCCTCGTATGTTCGGAGAAGTGCATCAGAGAAACACGCGCGCAGGCTGATAAGTGTGAAACAACGAGGAGTCCGAGGGGACACTTATGAAGGGCTCCGCCGACGCAACGAAATCCACCTTCGACCTGATCAGGCACATCTGGGATATCGATTGGAAACAGTAATTCGGACAAGGTAAAGAGCCAGATACAACGGAAGAAACTTCAGAAAATTAAAGATTCACAAAATTTGGCGACTAAATTTTTGTCTCGAGGTTATTGGGCGTGTGAAATTTGTAGTATTTTATTTTCGTGCTGAGAAATCAGAAATATGAATTAAAGAATAATCTGCGACGTTAATTGTATAGGAAAAGCTCCGATAATGTACTGCACGTTATATACTGCACTGAAGTGCAGGCTAAATTGCACGACAGCTTTGTCGTTCGACTAACTGGAGCATTACCGGAAGTGCCGATGTGTGTGAAGTGCCGCGTATGGCGGGGAAAAAATAGATAAAGAGAATTTTTAAACTTAAAAAATCGATGCTGCGGGAAAAAATGGGGCCAAAAAGCCCGAAATATGAATTATGCAATAACCTGAATCGCGTAGGAAAAGCTCCGATAATGTGCCGAACATTACGCATTAAAATGCAATCTAAATTACACGACAGTTTCGTCGTTTGACGAACCCGAGCCTTATACAGTAAAAAATTATTTCATAAAATCAGAATATGAAGTTTCGTAAAAATGATTTTGTTAAATAAGTGACAAAATTCGTTTGTTCAGGGTTGAATATACCAACTTGTCCTTTCATTTTCCGTGCCATTAACAATTTTACTTTGTACTTTTGTTTGTTTGAAAATCAACAAATAAAAAATTATGGGCGTTTGTGGACAATAACTCGTTTTGTAAAAAGTGCAAATTTGTTTTACTGGCACTGCAAACGAAAAAAGGAACAAAAATCGATATCCTTGGATGAGAGATGACTCGGGAACTAGTAATTTGTATCAGATAATTGCGTGACTCACACATGGTTGATCGACCGGCCTCGAGACGATGATGCGATACCTAGTTGTACGAATGTCTCGAGGAAACACTCGCTCTATAACTATCAAATTTTATTGCCCGCTGGTTAGATTGGTCCTCTGGTGCGTTATCTCGTTATGTCGTTACATCATGGCACGTCTCTTCGGCGGCTGTTATACACCTCGTTCTTGTCCCTATCCAGCGACAGATATTGCCACACGTGGACTAAGACAATTCCTTTTTTTAATACAATTTTCCATTCGGAAATAATTCCAATTCACTGATATTCATCCCGATCTACTTCAATAATTAGGCGAGGTGAAACGGACTCAGTCGGTAACAAAAACTGTAATGAATAATATTCGGAGTTGGCAGATATTTCGCGAAAAAGCAAAGTATTCGCGGATGTAGAATCCAATAACGCGTTCGATGACACTTCGCTTTTACCCCAAATGTCAACTATTTCAACATGACATTGATTCTCTTGCACTCATATGTCACGTGGTACATGTTTCACCTCGTCTTAAGAAAAAGTGAAATATCGCAGTCGGTAATGAAAACTGCAATGAACTTTTCTCAAGGGTGCTAATTTTTTTTAGGAAAAAGCAAATTCGAGCCGTATGCACACGGTAATTTCGCATCCGGCCCGAATTCATCTTTTTCTCAAAAACATTAGTACCATTGAATAAATTTAATTAAAAAATTGCAACTATCTCTCTGGCACTTATGGCCCCGTCACGTGACTTTTACTTCACCTTAAAGACCTTAAAAAGAAGAGCATTCCGAAATTAGACAGTTCCGAAGCCGCAACAAATCATAGAAATACATTTTCTCATCGGCCACAGCATTTGACAACTATAGGGGAGAGCGGGACAAAATAGGGCAACGGGGCAAAACGGGGTTTTTGGGCAAAACTAAATTTTCCAATCATTTTTGGATTGGACAAGGTGGCAAAACTGGGCAGAAAAGCCTGATATCCGATAGGGCGAACTCGGGCATCCAAAAATTATTGGAAATGACGTTTTGCCCAAAAACCCCGTTTTGCCCAAAAACCCCGTTTTGCCCCGTTGCCCCATTTTGCCCCGCTCTACCCTACATTATAGTATAATACAATATAATATAATGTTGTTCATTTGAAATCTCGTAAGGTTTAAACGACAGTTGAAGATGATTGGGCCGGAAAGGGCTACTACTGTTTCATTGACGACTTTACCCCATATCATGGAGTAAACGAGGAAAGAAAGTTCTTTTTCTCTTCGTCTTATCGACCATTTCCGGTCTTCGTTGTTATCTCTCTGTCGTTACCCTGTCGATGCGTGATTCTTCGATAACGCTGATATCCGCGAACCATCGAGAGCCGGCGATTTATTATTTATCGTAACGCATATCACGATCCCGCCTCGATCGTCATCGTCGATGCCTGCCGTACGTTACACACCGTCGAGGTGACTATGTGCATACGAAACAAAGGCGAAATCACGTGTCGATAAGATGCTCCTCGGCCTTCGTTGCTTTTCCGGAATACTCGCAATATTCCTCGCGTCGATTTTTGCCGCTCGTATTGAGTGAGATAAGTCGAAGACTCATCGAAGCTGATGCTTCCGAATTGGACCATAAAATGTTGCGAATGATAACTCCACATTGAAAAACTTAATTATTCGCAAATGGCTTTTAAAACCTTTAACGGGTGTTTTCACGGGTCGTTGAACACGGAACAGCCGCGAATCAACTCGGATCAACTTGGATCACTTATAGTTGTAAATTATCTGGAAACTTCTGTCTGTCAGCATTTTTCTCGCTGTCGGTTCTATATCCGTCCGATCACGAGTAGGAGATATGTTAGATACGACGTTATCACGGAAGATGATGTGGCTCTCGAGATAAGAGCCCGCAGACCCCCTATGAAGTGCGGTGGCTCGATAGTTCTTTCGGCACACAACTCAAACGCCTCATTCATCACTCACAGCCGGGATTTTATCAATGGACAAATATTAATTTTCAGTGGCAAATTTGTTGGCACAACATGTCAGGAATGCATGTTAATCTCGACGAAAGTTTCTCGAGCAATCTTATTAATTTAATGAAAAATGTATTACGGTGTAAAAGTTATAAAGACTTTTTCCAAAGTTGCATCTTTCGCATATTTTGGTACGGAATTGTAAAAAAAATGTATTACGGGGTAATAATTATAAAGACTTTTTCAAAAGTTGCATCTTCCACATATTTTGGTACAGAATAGTAAAAAAAATGTTTTCTCATGTAAAAATTATAAAGACTTTTTCAAAAGTTGCATCTTTCGCATATTTTGGTACAGAATAGTAAGAAAAATGAATTACGACGTAAAAATTGTAAGACTTTTTTTAAAAGTAGCATCTTTCACATATTTTGGTCCAGAATAGTAAAAAAAATGTTTTCCCATGTAAAAATTATAAAGACTTTTTCAAAATTTGCATCTGTCGCATATTTTGGTACAAAAAAATGTCAAACGGTTAAGATTTTTTTTTATTTCTGCAACAGATAGTCGCTTGGCTAAAGGGTTACCGGCTCAGAAAATTACAAAATCTCAATCGCACCCGCAGCCTCAATAATTTTCTTCGTAAATCTGTCTTAAAATGTTTTGTTCAAAAATGTTTTTCAAATCAACACATCAATGAGCTTGCATGTCCGTTGAAGCTTGAGTTATCGCACAGCATTCTCGTTTCCCAGATGCGGAAATCTCGCAACTTCCCGTTAACGTCGGTAATTGACATTGACCGTTAAAAACCGGGAAATTAGCCCGATATTCAACCGAACGCGGGACGTTGACCGACAAACACTGCGTGATTAATGGTTACGATAGAAATTTATTGGCGCTGGAGGAAATGGGGTGATTGCAATTGAAGACTACGTGTGCGTGTTCGTCCGTGGAGGCGAAACTGTCGAGGTTGGATAGAGGAATACTGCACGATTCCTCGCACCGACTTGCTCGCCAGTTTCTCTTCGTGTTTTCGAGCTTTCTCTCCACTCCTCGGGGGGATTACCCACTCGAAGCTCGTTGTTTCTCGGCGCTATTGCTCCCCGGCTTCGTTACTGTACGACCCCATTGCCGCTGCGGAAACTCCGCGATCCCAGCCGCGCCGGTGCTTGCGCCAACATTCGACGTTTCGTTTCATTTCTCCGGACTTCAATGATCTCCACGCTGCACAATGCCGATCTGGGATTTCGCAGTGGTTTTCCCTCCGAATTGAACCCCTGAAGGAAATCGGATACAACGCCGGTCCACGAGGATGATGAGAAATTTTCAATTAATTCGAGCATCGAGTAAATCCACCGTGATGGTCTTTCAGTCATTCGAAGTTCCGTTTTCGCGTCGATTACCTCGAGCTGGTGCTTCGCGTCGAAAAACGACTTATTGTCGGCCGCGAAACTAGCAGTCGTAAAACAAGAGAGTCTCGAGAAACTTTCGTCCCGATTAGCACTGCTCTAAGGGACGAATATTTCATTTTTGTTTCCTGGTCAAAAGTTACTTTTAAGAAATTAAGTTTAAGAGAAATTCTTATTTTAATATTACGATAATCGATAATCAATTCATTAATAAATAGATAATTAATTGGGAATTATTGATTATATTCTCTGTTATATTCTCTGCTCTAAGGGACAAATATTTCATTTCTGTTTCCTACACAAAAGTTATGTAAAAAAATATATGTTCAAGAGAAATTCTTACATCTTTTAATACAACGATAATCGATAATCAATAAATGAATAGATCAATAATTAGTTGTGAACCATTGATCTTATGATTGTCATTGATGATTAATATTAGTTCTTTTCACTAAAGTACATAAATAAACGGACGAATCTTACGGTTTAAAGCTTGCGGAACGAACTTTTCATTTCTCGAAGAGTTTTAAAAAAAATGAAAAGTTCAGTGATTCGTTAATTGGCTCGTGGCGAGTGGGATCGTCATCCCGATCCGATTTTCTCGGCGGCAAAAGGAGAGTAGTGGGTCCCGGGGGAATTAATTACGAAAATTCGTTGGGCCGAGATCGCCGGAGACCGGCATAGAGGAGTGAAATTTATATCGTTCCATCTTTCTTCCCTCCTTCGTCGCGAGTGGCTCGGACGGTTATTCAAATAGAATTCTCAATTAAAATAGAGTCGGCGGGCCAGTGGCGGTTCTCCGATATAGAATGAGCGGACGATGAGTGGCGGAGGCGAGCGCGTGCGTTCGGAGAGGGCTCGGACGTCCGATCGTACCACATATATATACATATGTATATATATATAAATTTATACATAAACACACATCTTCCACCGGTGGCTCATCTCATCGGCCACTTCAGCACACGTACGCGCTTCGTACGCGTTAAGCAACACGAGAGCGCGCGCGCGCGCCGAGGGAACACGTCAAAGTTTCTTTCCGCAAGGCCTTCCTCGAAATAAACCTGGCACGACGAGAGGTTTTACTGTACGCGAGATGGTACTGGCATCGGACGTTTGCGCCCGAGAGTTTCTCGGCGGATTTTGCAATATCTCTGTTACGAGTTCTCGGACGAAAATCTCGATTGCAGACCGAGGCCTTCGGCGAACTTACACTGTAGAGAGTTGAAAAGTTTGTACTTTTTACAACTTATTTTCCACAAATGTCTGCAATTTTTTAAACTGAACTGAACGCACCATCCGGTTCTAGTTTTGCAGACAAAAGTAGGGTAGAGCGGGGCAAAATGGGGCAACGGGGCAAAACGGGATTTTTGGGCAAAACGTCATTTTCCAATAATCTTTGGATGCCCGAATTCGCCCTATCGGCGACATCAGGCTTTTCTGCCCAGTTTTGCCACCTTGTCCGATCCACAAATGATTGGAAAATTTACTTTTGCCCAAAAACTCAATGATTTGGAAATTTTGTCGATTGTTACATGCGTGTTTTTCGTTGGTACGGTTGGTTTTGCGTGACGATGCGATGGAGGAATTGTGGAACGAAAAATCGCAGTCAGACCTTGAGACGACACTAAATACTGCGGTTGGTAATGAAAAATCTAATACATTTTTTTTACTGAAGTCCGCTCCGTGAATACATTTTTTTAAATGACTGAAGAATGACAAAGGCAAAGAATACATTTTTTTAAATGACTGAAGATATCTGCATGGCGTCAAATTTTATCTTCGTAAGTCTCCGTTAATGCACTGTTTTAGGAAGAAAAAAAATGGTTAACTTGCAGAACGTTATTCCTCGAACTTAACTTGCGAACTTCCTCGAGTGAAGTTTGTGCGATACAAAACACAGCCGTTATAACTGTATGGAATTTAGTCTCGTGCAGATATCTTCAAGGTAATAATTTTTTCCCAACTTCGCTGAAACAATCACGTTCCTTGCGGGGCAAAATGGGACAGTGGGGCAGAACTCATCTTTCCAATAATTTTTGGATGCACTATTTTGCCCCACTCACCACTTCCGGCGACATCCAAAAGTTATTGGAAAATTGCGTTTTGCCTCATTGTCCCATTTCGCCCCACTGCCCCATTTTGCCCCGCTCTCCCTACTTTCCTCCTATCATCGTTGAATCGCCAGGTAATCTTCTGCACGAAGACACTTATTAAGGAAACTTGAAATTTCTCCCTTGAAATTTTCCTCCCGATGAAATCGGAAGGAGAATTAAATCGGATAGGAATTTTTCACTTCGGCGATACTCGGTCATGCGGCCGCAATAACCGATCGTCGTCGGAGCGAAGATGCCCAATACTCAACGGTGTGAAATTCAGTCTTCAAAGCGTGCGTCCGATAGTATGAATGAACGGGCTGTTGATTGAGCGCCTCTGTGTAAGAAGTCCCCGCGCCTCCGCGGTTCGGTCAAGCATCGCGTTCTTTTATCTCGCGTCTGTCTTACCTTCCGTTTGAAACCTTCACCTTATCTTCGAAACGTTCCCGACGCCCGCTTTGTTTGTCAACGTCGTGTACGTTAACCCACGTCGCGCATACCGTGCAACTCACGCTTGACCACACGCACGTACTCGACGTCCAACTCTGTCTGCACGTATGTGTGAGTTTTGTGTTTTCGTTACACAGCACTCGCTCTGACTCTACGACCCAGAAAACGCGACTAAAAATAATTTCGACGAGAATTGGCGAAGCCACAGGGGACCGCACTGACTTTCGCGACCACCGAAAAGCTCTTCTTACTCGTTGCAAATTATATTAAAAATAAATAAAACTTGTCCCAAATTTTGTCAGGTGAAGTCCATTTATTTCAGGCAAAGAATTGTTAAAAATATTAAAAATCGTTTATAAAAAATCGAACCGAGAATTTCCACTATTTATTTTTTGGAAGTGTTTTTGTCAAGTAAAAACATCACCACATATTAAAAGTTATATAAGGGCTTCAATTTTTTTTTCGATATTATTTAATCGGTATATTGTCTACTTAAAAAAAAATTATCGAGGAACAAAAAATGAAGCGAATATTTTTTATCTGGAATTGATGGCCCCCCTCTTAAGCTTCACCGAAGATATTACAATATTCGATTTAACGATAAGAGCAACCTAGACGAACGCATATTTGTCGTGGAGTTCGAGATTCGTTGTTTGAATTGTTATCGATTTAATGATACGTCGATTGATAATTCTTCGATAAGATACAGTGATTTGTTCGATTTGTTTATTTATTTGCCGTCAACTGCGCATCGAAACATTTGCCGGCGTTTACTGGCGAAGAATAAATTTGCGATACGAGACCGAGTTGGAATAAACCAAAAATTTATATCTCCATTTTGTGCTTTCATTCGCGTGCAATTATGCGTTTTCTATTTTTACCATTTTTTTTAACGCCCAACGAAGTATTCTATTTACATATTCATCGAAGTACCAAACGAGGTTCGTCTCCATGAAAAAAAACGCTTCGCCCTGCAACTTCTTTTAGCATTATAATTATTCATGTACTATCATTTTTTTCCAATTTTTCTACGCCGCTTTTACGAATTATATATTCATCAACTCCCGTATCCGACGAATCCACCTATTCGGCGCAAATAAACTATGCGGAAAGCTCATTATTTCGCGTTAATATTAATTCCCTGTGCAATTTAATTAGTGCCGTATCGTCGTTCGAGATAATTTGACTTTTTAATTAAAAACAAAACAAAAAAAAAACACAAAAATTATGAAAAGGGCAACGACGCGCGGAAGAATTCTCACAGGCGCTTGTAACAGCTTATTAAATTCTCTGCGTGGTACGTGGCCGTCTCGGTTCGTACGGTTTGCGAACTTTCGCCATTGCAAAAACACACCGTAACGCAATAAAGCTTGTCTGGATTTTTATTTTCCACTTTCACGGACAAAGCTCGGGCTGCGGCGAGCTCGTGTGAATGAGGAGAACGCACGAGGGGCGTTACAAGGAAGGGATAAAAGTGATGGAGGAGTTGAAGGTAAATGTTGGTGGTGGTTTCCGCGAGAGGTTCAGTAACCCGGCGGAAAACCTGGAACAGCCATTCTCGCAGCGGCCGCGATACACGCTACGTACCGTACTTGAATCTGTATTGCAGAATGGACCGGTACGATAGCGCATGGAGTTTACCCCCAGTGTCCTGGTCGGACCGCGGGAGGATTACGCGGTCCATGCGATAGCCATATAGCGAGCGCACTTGCCACGAAAACGGGGAGGGTCTCGGAGTTAGTTTAACCCGGCCACTCTCGGCGTGTGATGGAGTTTTGAGAGCCGGAAGAGTGGCGTTAGAAAGGGGTGCGCGCGATCCTTCCATCAAAGAACTCTCCAACGATGTGGAACTCTCTCGGGGGATGTGCTTTCGTGCTGGGCGAACAAAATCGTTCCATTCATGCTCTCGCGTGACCCCGGACACCCGACAAATCGTTGCTTTCCCTCGACACTGCGTCTCTTCCCTCCGATAGATATCGCCGCGGATATTTATTCTTCGCTCCCAGAAAAGTTATCGATTTTCCGAAGGGGGCGGCGAGACGGATGGAAAGTGGGAAAGTTAAAAACTGAAAAATCGAGGATTTTCTTTGACCCGAGAAAAGTTAGATTGTTCATTTAAAATAGGTATTTTAATGTAGAATTTTCCCATTACTGTATGCTACTACCGAGGCATGATGGACGAGACGCGGTGTTTTTCGATGCGGTGAACTTTCTTTCTTTCCTTTTTTTTTTTGCACGTGAAAGTGCTAGACTTTACAGTCTCAATTTTTTACTTCGATATTCCGGAGCGCAACGTTGAGAGTCATGGGAAGTTGCGGCGCTGGCACTTACGGCACATCGTGTAAGTCAAAAGGGATGGCGGAGAGGCGCTGACAAGCGGGTGTTGGAAGAGGGATAGAAAGAAAAAAAAAGTTGCGAGGAGCGGAAGCATCGATCTTCCTACCTCGTTTTATCTTGTCTACGGTACTTCGAGCCCATTTCGTATCCCACTCGCTGGTTCTTCGACGACCCGGACGAAGTTTCGTTTGAAGAGCTTTTATCGGCACGGAGCTTTTGAGGCTGAGGTCCTCGAGCCTCGCACGCTTCCTGTCGACGACAAAAAACGCCGAATGCGAAACTCTTCAAATCCCTTTCCCTCCTTCATCTACACAGTAATGAAATAAACTGACTCATCGTCGTGGAAAATAAGTCACAAGTCAATTTGCTAACACCATTTTTTGACTAGGAAATACAATTTACTCTAATATAGTCAAATATCGTTAATTTATTATTTGTTTTGTTGCAGAGTTGTTAACTGAGAATGCGCGATGACGCAGCGAATTTACCAGTGGTCCACGAACCCTCGCGAGGCAGCCCAGGGTATTCAAATGGAGCCCCCCAAATCAAATTCACACCTACCGGAAAAAATCCTCTCGAGGTGTAAGTATATCTCCATTGGCTCGGCACTTTGTTATAAGACATCTAGGTCGACTTTTCGTGCCACCCGTTTGACTATTGTCCTAACTGCTTCTGCTTGAAACTCCTAGCTTCCCCACATCTCCTAACCAAAATCTTCCCTACAATGGAGAAAATATAAATGTAAAGAAATATTACAAAAAAATATAAGTACCCTTACAATTTTTTACCTTCAGATCCGGATTTTTTTTCACACAATCCGAATACCTTAAAGGACACTCAACCTTCGGGGATTTTCGCTACCGTTTTTATTTCCGAGAAAAAAAAATAAAACACGTTTTCGTGCCTAAAATCGCTGAAAACCCCTCTCAACGATGTCGTCCGAGCGCGAATCCAAAAAATTTGAACTTTCTCCTCACACGCCGAGTTATTGTTACCGTCCGAAACTTCGCGTACCAACGAATTTTAATTGCCACGAGTCGAGACTCGTATTCCATGCGTTACTGGCTTAACGAGATTCCGAACGATATCGATAACACCGCGCGACTCGGATGTTCACCGGCGCTGTCAGGCCTCTTGGCGCGGCCGGCCGTGCCCCACGTTTCGGAACAGGGTCGTGTGCCGATCGTAGATTTGTCGGGAAAGTTTCGAAACAGCAATTACGCGCGGCTAATGGAGCCCCTTTGGGAAATTTCGACAGACTTTCGCAATGTCGGAACGGCGCGGGAGGGGCGACGCGGGAGGGGAACCCCGAAGGCCCAGTCTCGCGAGGAGGTGTGTAGAGAGCCGGAGGAGCGAATGGAGACAGAGAGAGAGAGAGAGAGAGAGAGAGAAAGTAGTCTTCGAAGTTCGACGGAGCTTTCTGACTCACGGTGGTCGTAACGTTGTTCCCTACGGCGCGCCCCGGAAACCGAAGGCAAAGTCGAATTTTAAGATCGGTTCCTCGAACCGATTTCACAGAAAACTCTCTCTCCCCCTCCCATCCTCCTCTGCCCTCGGACGCTCTTTTCATTCCCCTTAAATTCCGGAAGTCACGGCGTAACCAGTCTCTTATTCTTATACCCTTCTAACTCGTGACTTTTACCTAGGTCTCCCACTCGAAACTTTATCGTGTGCAGTATATACTCCCTACCACCGTCCCGAGCCTGTGAATTGAGTACTCGATTCACCGAGCTTCTGGAGAATGTCTCCGGGACCCAGCCGGAGGCTTTTTTTTGTGTCACGACTCTCATTTTCTTGCTTCCCTGTAGACCTCCCATTATTTATTTCAACCTCGCGGACGTTACGAGCCATATGAGTTTGATTCTTACCGGTTAGGAGCTTTCCTTTTTTCTTTTGCTCCAGTGCGACCAATCAGATGGCCTTTCTCCAGTATTTTACCCGCTTATCGCAGGCTTATCGATATCATTTTTTATCGAGTTTTGAAAACATTTTTATTTTACTTTTCAACAAACTCTCATTTTCTTGCTTCCCTGTAGACCTCCTCTTATTTATTTCAACCCCGCGGACGTTACGAACCATATGAGTTTGATTGATTCTTACCGCTTTTCTTTTTTTCTGTTGCTCCAGTACGACCAATCAGATGGCCTTTCCCCAATATTTTACCCGCTTATCGCAGGCTTCTCGATAAAAATTTTTACCGGGTTGAGAAAACATTTTTATTGTAATTTTCAACAAAATTTAAAAAGCTAATTAATAAATTTCGTCATTTTTGTATCGCAAAGACTTTGTTCTCACCGCAATGCTTCTTTGGTCTAATTCTCGCGAAATTTTTTGGGAGTTTTGAGAAGCGCATGTTTCATCAGGAATTCACCAACGAGTGGTGAATGTCTTATCGGTGATTAATCTTATCAGGCTTCCGTCTCTATCGGGGATGTTACAGCCCCGAGCTTTTCCCAGGCTTTTCCCTCCGGCATCGGCAAGGCGACGTTGAAACTCTAGTTCTCACACCGTCTCGCGTTTCGACTCCGCGACGTCACGGAAGCCCGAATTAGGATCGCGCTGCCTTCCCCTCCAACCCTATCGCCTCGCATCCATCCTCCTGTGCTTCCCGGCGCTCCAGTTGCGTCACTCAGTTTCTCCCTTCTCCGACACGAGCCCTCCAACTAAACTCTTCAACCCCGGCGTACCCTAACTAACAGCGAACCTAACTATCGTTATTACCTTTGATTAGGAAAATTATCGCGAGACCTTCAACGTCCCGTACAATATGTTGGCTTAACTCCGCCGTTGTACCGTCTCTTGGTGTTAGCCTGTGCGTTATTTCATTTGCAGACACGAAACAAGACAAGGAAAAGGATAATGACGAGGCCGAATTTATGCTAAAGGACAACGGAGAACCGATAATGTACGAAACCAAAACATCACCGATGCGACGACTATGTTTCTTGCTATTTGATTTAGAAAAAAAAACAAAAAAATTAACAAGATAAAACGTATCGGAGAAACAATTGTGAAGCTGGACCAGAGAATTAATGAGGATGAAATTTCCGGCTTCGTATTGCACGGATTTAATTAATTTAATTAATAATTCGTAAACTGCGCTCTGCGAATATTATTTTTTTTTTATTTTAATAATTGACACGACCGACCCTTATTGTCGGGCGTCCGAGGCGTTTTGTTGAAGACTGATGTACTATTATCTCTGTCCACAGTGAATTTGTACCACCGCAGACCAAGGAGGAGGATAGCCCAGCTCCGCAGGCACCCTCACTTCCGCCGGTGTCTTACGCGAGACTCGTGAGTACACCTCAAACTTTGCCTCTTCATTACCTTATCACTCTCGGCACTATCATTATCGCGTTCAAAGTTCAGCGTGACGAGTGCGTCCCCGTCGCTCAAACTCGTCGAGGAACTTCCCGTGCACTTCGAGTCTTTAACCCTAATAGCCCTAATCGCCAGTCGACACTTTCGGAGGGAGTATGTCACGTGTTCCTACAATCGTATTTTGTCGACGAGGATGTCGGATCAAAAGTTACGTCAAGAAGGTCCAAAGTTCGCTGTAATCGCCTCACAATCCTCGACTTGCACAGTAAAAAATAATGTAAAATCGGAGTACGAAGTTTCGTTAAAATAATTTTGTTGAGCGACAAACTCCCTTATTCAGGTTTGAATGTACAAACATGTCCTTTCATTTCCCGGGTCATTTACAATTTTAGTTTGAATATTTCAATTAAGAAACAAAAAGTCGTGGACGTTTGTCGACAATAAGTTGTAAAAAGTACAAACTTTCTTTACTGTGTGATGTTTAAAAAAATGTACATTTCTCAAAATTAATATTAAAAACTCAGTAATAATAATTCTCGATTCGACGATTGTTTATCTTACATCGATGTCACTAAATATCTTGGATTTTTTTTTTTTTCATGTAATATAATTTTTGTTGTTGTTTAACCGCAGTTTCGATTCGCAACATTCACCGAGATGATGTACGTAGTCGGTGGACTGGTAATGGGTACGCTTACCGGTTTCTGTATACCGGTATCGACAATACAGTACGGTGAGTTCACCACCCTCCTGGTAGATCGAAACATGGAGAATCAGACGAGCACCCCCACCCTCATCATGGAGTGGTTCGGCGGTGGAAAGGTCCTGTAAGTATTTCAACGAGTATCTTCAATTATTTAAGAAAAAACTCTTCGCCGTCTTCTCTCCTTAGCAATACTTCTTCCAGTACCGAGTCGTAAAAAAAAAAAAAAAAAATGGAAAAGTTGTAAGGTAAACGGCCCGTTTTCCGCCATCTTCAATTTTTAAAGGGAACATTTTATAAAAAATATACGTATCATGGCATTAATCAAATGTAAACTGCTCTTCAACATGCCGTCAATTTGTATTTAACGTATACCCTATTTATTATTAGTATAAGTTGCGATTAATGGCGGTAACTGGGACAGTCACGGAAACTGGGCCGTTTACCTTATGTGACACATATCGAAAAATATATCAGTGATACACAAAATATATTGGTCACCGAAAAAGCGTGTAGGGGGAGAGCGGGCCAAAATGGGACAGTGGGGCAAAACTCAATTTTCCAATAATTTTTCGATGCTCCATTTCGTCCCAACGATACATCCGAATTTTCAACCCCGTTTTGCCCCACTTTCCATTACCGCCACCATCCAGAAGTTATTGGAAAATAGAGTTCTGCCCCGTTACCCCGTTTTGCCCCACTGTCCCATTTTGCCCCGCTCTCCTACATCTCGGATACACTTTGGAGTCTGGAGAAGAGCCGGGCAGAATGGAATTTCAGATGAGATCCTTTATTTATCTCCTAAAAAAAAATTGGTAAAAATAGTCCGTTTCGGCCGTCCTATTTCGGCAATTTGTATGCCTAACAAAATATCGATTGTATAAAAACTTGGAATTCGATTCGATCCGAATATATTTTACCTATACTCTCGGGGGGATGAAATTCCTCCGGGTCTGCAGACTACCACTCTTTTCGCAAAGCGAACGAGGGAGCTCTTCTTCGACGACTCTCTCGCCAGCCTCCGGCAAACGAGAATCCACCGCCTGTTCAGACACAGCGAGAGAGCCGGTGTGGAAACGTGTAATCCAGAGTGAAGCGAAGTTTCACTCACAAGTCGGTAGCGTGTTTGACCCACTCGGTGAAACTACCTCATCGTCAAAGTTGCCTCGTCCACGCTCTTTCGACGTTCTCCGCCGAGATAAACATTTACCGTCCCTTCGAGGTGGTTTATCTTCCCAGGGAGTCGAAACGATTCGTTTGTCGACCTTTCGGTTCGCCGATCTCACGCTCGTACCTTTGACAGTAACTTGCACGAAGATATATACATATATATATATATGTATATATAAACTCGTTGCGAATGTCGAATGTAAATCCCAAACGTTGATGGAATAAAGTAGAATTTCTCGTTGAACCTTGCAGAGGACCAAACGCAACTGAGGACGAGCGAATGGATGCTCTCTACGACGACTCGGTGGCCTTCGGAGTCTCATGCGCTGCGTTGTCCACGCTCCAATTCTTCTTCGCCATCTTCACCGTCGATCTTCTCAACGTCGCGGCTTTCCGACAGATCGCAAGGGTTCGCAGGATGTTCCTCCAGGCGGTTCTCAGACAGGATATGGCGTGGTACGACACCAACACCTCGACGAACTTCGCCAGCAGAATCACCGAGTAAGTACCTCGAATTGTGGGATTTTACAGAATAAAGCTTTCAAATTTGAAAAATGCGATTTTTATGTATTTTCCTCTGTTTTCTAGCATCGTAAACCTTGGCGTAAACCTTTTCCATGTAACTTTAGCGTTCGATCAGTTCCTAGAAGTCGCGAAGTTGATGTGCTAAAAAAAAATGTAAAAATTCAGTCATGTATGTTGAAGTGTTGTCTTTGAGTAAGGCAGAAGAAAATTTATTACGAACATACGTATCGTTCTTGTGCTTAAATGAGGGAATGGTCGTTTGCTCTCGGCAAAAAAGTTTTCCGTACTTGAAGGATCAATTATTTATCAACGGACGGCAGAGACGACAATTTTTAACATTATTTTATTTTATCCCAAGAGAACAATACTCTCATCAAACCTTTATATGGCGTTTTAAATTTTTTATGAGTTGTCGCATCATAAAACAAAAACTTACGTCACACGATGGAATTTAACAAAAAATATATTTTCACGGTGTCCAGCGGTCTTTGAAGTGCTTGAAGTCCTGAAACTGTTCTTGCATTTCACCTAATGTCCTTGAATTTTACTTTATGGCTTTGAATTTTGTATTTCCCAGAAAATTTGAGCTTGCTTCAAAGTCTGTATTACTAACAACCACCCTGAAAAAATGTGCATCTCAGTTTCGCTGAGATACGTACACTGATAAAAAAATACGGTTGAATCAACTAAGATTCGGGCAGGAACGTTCAACTAAATATTTGGTTGGTACAGCTAAAAAATTGGTTGGTTCAACAATTCGGTGGGTGATTTTACCAAAATATTTTTGAGTCATAAAAATATTTTCTTCGACCAACTGAATATTTATTTGATCGTCGCTGCCCGAATTTTGGTTGATGCAACTGTACTTTTTATCAGTGTATAAACATTCCTATTGTCGAAACAACGGATGTCGAACTAAACGATATTTTGTGCTTGGCGCGTGATAGACATATTTAAATTTTTTATAAATGTCCCAACACATCCCGAAAATGTCGTGGAAATAATCCTTGAACATCCTTGTATTTCGTACAGAGTTTTTACCAGACACCACAAACCCACTGACTTTGCTCCAAGTTTAACACGCCTTTGCGCGCAGATATCGCACCTCGAGTCGGGTCGGATTAAACTTTCAAGCGGTTTACATGATAATTTAGTCCGGTTGTGAGAGAGTCCTCGGCTGCGAGTCCGCGGTCGCTAATGACCGCAGGAGCGTTCAGCGATAATTGAATCGTATTAAATTTCCCATTGAGAAAAGTGTCAATGCCAGTTCCCGGCGGTACACTCGGGCGCAAGCAAAGCGAGAATGCCTCGGGGTCAGGCGAGTTGCGTTAAGAGCAAAGTTCGCGAAATCGAGGAAGCAACAGGTGGTCGAGCGTTGAGCCCCGCCGAAAACGTTGTCTCTTCGGAGCTTCTGTCCCTCGTCCCTTTTGGTCATCTCCGTTGCCGTCGCTCCACCCCGAGGCTTCGGTATCGTTTCGTGCAACGGATACATCGAACCTACCCCGTGTCGGAGCGGCTATCGTCAAGGAGTCGTGTGATCTCTCGGTTCGCTCGACGCCAAAGCGATTCACGAGTGAGCTCGACCTGACCGGTGTCGGGCATCAAACCCTTTAAACCTTTGGCCCGCGGGCTCTGCAACCGTCGTAACACATTGTTAGGCAACTCCGGCAGGTTCACCGACGAACTGCCTGAAACTCGTTACGGCGATAATGAGAAACGGGCAAAGGGCTGTATAACGCAAACTCTCGAGTTCCTCCTCTTCTCCCATATGCAACGGAGAGTTCTCCGAGGGGAGAACCGGCAGCGATGTTTCGGCGAGCGACGAAGCCCCTTGACTCATCTCGAGTTATGATTCGCTATCAAAGTTTAAAGACGTATTGAGACATTATTACTATATATTTGACTTGATAACTTAATGGAAAAATATTAAACATTGGTATCAAAGTCTCTTACCGGAGTTTGAGAAAAAGGGGAGAAAAGATTCCCCAAATATGCAGACATTTTTTGTTGTTGTAAAATTGGAATAGGAAGTTTCGTAAAAATAGTAGTAGTAACAGTAGTGAATTTATTGCCAGTGTATAGCGTTGAACAGTTTTCGATACATAACAGACTTAAATCACATTATATACTGCCGA
Organism: Ichneumoninae sp. A BG-2022a; assembly: GCA_030522665.1. Classification (NCBI taxonomy): domain Eukaryota; kingdom Metazoa; phylum Arthropoda; class Insecta; order Hymenoptera; family Ichneumonidae; species Ichneumoninae sp. A BG-2022a. Next base: position 44,618 of record JAPYZC010000182.1, read on the forward strand.
TTGACCATCAACCGAAATACTTCAGCCATCTTATCAATAACTTTGTTAAATGAGTCATAAACTCGTTTCCTCGGTTTTAAATATACAAACCTATCCTTTTGTTTCCCGTGTCATTAACAATTTTAGTTAGTACTTTTGTTCGTAAAACTGGAGCAGAATGCTGCGATCGGAAAATTAACAAACGAAAAATTGTCAACGTTTCTGGACACGAAGTTGTAAAAAGTCAAAAATTGTTTTCCTGTGGTCGACGAAAGATTCGGCAGTCTCCTCGGGTCGACAAAGAGCCGACCACAATATTGAAGTTACGTCGTTGATGTCAATTTTGTTTTTTTTTTCCAGGGACTTGGACAAGATGAAAGACGGAATCGGCGAGAAATTAGGTATCTTCACCTACCTAATGGTATCCTTCATATCGTCGATCATCATATCGTTCATCTACGGCTGGAAGTTGACGCTGGTTGTGCTGAGCTGCGCGCCGATAATCGTGATAGCGACCGCGGTCGTGGCGAAGGTTCAGAGTTCTCTGACTGCCCTGGAATTGGCTGCGTACGGACAAGCGGGAAGCGTCGCCGAGGAGGTACTCGGCGCGATAAGAACGGTCATAGCCTTCGGCGGTGAGAAAGTGGAGGTTGCTCGTTACGCGAAGAAGCTCATACCGGCTGAGACGACGGGAATAAAGCGTGGAATGTGGTCGGGAGTCGGTGGTGGTGTCATGTGGTTCATCATCTACCTTAGTTACGCCCTGGCGTTCTGGTACGGCGTGCAGTTGATTCTCGAGGATCGTCCGAAGGAGGTCAAGGAATACACGCCGGCAGTTCTCGTCATCGTGTTCTTCGGCGTGCTCGCCGGCGCGCAGAACATGGGCCTGACGGCGCCGCATCTCGAGGCCTTCGCGGTTGCGAAGGGCTCAGCGGCTGCCGTCTTCCAGGTCCTCGATCGAGTGCCAACGATCGACAGTCTGAGCAAAGAAGGCCAAAAGCTCAAGAGCGTTAACGGCGACATTGAATTCATTGACGTTCACTTCCGGTATCCGGCAAGGAAGGACGTCAAGGTACTGCAGGGTCTGAATCTCAAGATAAAACACGGAGAGACCGTGGCACTCGTTGGAGGATCCGGTTGCGGCAAGTCAACCTGCCTTCAACTCATACAGAGACTCTACGATCCGCTTCAGGGTCAGGTGAGCTTTATCGATTTTCGTCTTCCGCTGACCAAATTTACCCCCACAGCGTTCCGGGCGCTGTTGCACTCTCGTGAAGGTTCTCCGAATTTTTTTTTTCTTATCAAATGACAAACAATTGCGAAATGGCGGCTATTTGAAAAAAGTCGATTTTTACTCATTTTTCAACACTGAATCATTTTTTTGAGGACTAAAAAATCTGTTGAAGTACATCGGTATAAATTCTCCATTTTTGAGATATCAGATATCAATGCATTCAAAGTTCGGCGGCGCCGCTGCCCGAGCGCTGCGCCACTTTCGTAATTCGTTTAATTTCGATATCAAAATTTATGAGAATAGTTTTGATACTATAAACTATTAGAAAAAAAAATGGTGATTTTACTGTTGCCTGAGCCCTTAAATGACAAAGGGCAGAATCTGTTTTCCGAACGAGCTTTCATTCCTTCGCCCCAATTCCCATCCCGCAGTCGAACCTTCTCCTATTTCCGTCTTCGCGAGTGCACAACAAACTTTTTACCGGGTACGAGGTGCAGCACTCTCAAAGCTTTACGAGTGAGATACGTGTATATGTATGTGTTTGCGTGTGTGTATGTGTGGGGGGGGGGGCATCAATGGTGACGGCAGGGCTCGTTTCGGTTGAATTGCGGTCGTATAACATGACCGAAGTGTGGACTTCTCGGCAACGTTGCTAACGGCGACCCGTCGAGCTATCCATCCTCTAGTGTATTTTCTCACGTCGTACATTCGCGCGAACTCTCTTTACGAGCTCGGAAGTCGACACCAGGCCGAGAAATAATTTGTTGCGATACAAAAATCTGCCATACGTATTTATTAGAGTCTTTGTGGTCTTTATACATCTCTCGCATCACGTCGGGCGTGACACGTCGGAAGACATCACGATGCGTCCACCAGGAAACGAGTCTCAGCCTTCAGTCAATCGATGTGCTGAAGTTTTTAAATGTTTACCAAGTTTTTGCTTAAAATTAAAAAAAAAAACTAAACTTCTCTCCTCTCGTCATCTGCGCGCGCGCGCACACAACACACACACATACAGAGGACAGTGGGGCAAAATGGAATGGTAAAACCAAGCGCTATTTTCCAATAATTTTTGGATGCCCCATTTTGCCCCATCGATGCATGCGGATTTTCTGGAGCCACATCATGTTGCCGAATAGTCGAATTCGGAAAAATAAAGATTGAGCAGTCCGACGATTCGGAAAAATAACAATTCAGCAGTTTGATGATTCGGAAAAAGAACGATTCAGCAGTCTAACGATTCGGAAAAATAAAGTTTGGGAAGTTTGACTATTCAGATGAAGAGCGTTCGAACCCCTGATTTTCGGCCATACGACTGATTGTAGTTTCGGCAAAGTGATGAGGCTCCGGGTTTTCTGCCCTGTTTTGTCCCACTGTCACATTCAAAAATTATAGGAAAATTGCATGTTGCTCCCCTGTCCCATTTTGCCCCGCTCTCCCCTGCGTAGACGATATTTACTCCGGATACAAAAATCGTCGAGAGCCAACTAATTCAATTTCCTTTCGCTGTTTGATTACTCGCTCTCGCAGGTACATCTCGATGGCGTCGATATATCGAAGCTCAACGTCGGCTGGCTGCGATCGCACATCGGCGTTGTGGGCCAAGAGCCCGTACTCTTCGACACGACGATACGTGAGAATATACGCTACGGAAATGACAGCGTCACCGAAGAGGAGATGATCAAAGCGGCGAAGGAAGCGAATGCTCACGACTTCATCAGCAAACTGCCGGAGGTGAGTTTTCGCCTATAACCTGTCATGTATCCCAAAATTTCCCCGTATTCATCCCTCTCTTTCCCACAGGCAGACAGGCTTTCCGCACTATTATCCATGTGTCTAAGCATATATATGCGCTAAAAGTCAGACGACCGTTACTGACATGTTAAATTCTACGGGATACTCTCATCTGACTTTCACCAGTCGATATCGCTGCGATAAATTGGGAGACAAACGACCCAGTTTCTGGGAGTCTTCATATATATATATATACAGGGCGTTCCCTACCATTTCGACCTGGGTCCAACCCTTGACATCTTGGATTGGCCCTGTGATTTTTTACATGATTGGACCAACTCTCAAAAGCACTCAGATTTTTTTATTGGATTTATAAAAATCGTTTATCATTTTCTACGATTAAAAAAATGATCTCAGCGCTATAATTAAAAAATCTGAACAAATTCTGAAAAATCTTGTCTCGAATGTAAAACAAATATAGTTTTAGACCGGAGTGGGCCAGCGCGGCACAAGAAAAAATCGTTCGGTTATGGGTTATTCGCTTGACAATTTTTATACCATATGCATTATCGCGCACGCGTTTCAGCAGTTTTTGCTTTCTTAATCGCTGCGTCTTTGCAGAATTTCTGAATATTACAAACATAGGTTTCCACGACCTGCTCGAACGAAGCTTTCAATTGGCATTACTTTCAGGGAGTGACAATTTTTGGGGGCGGAATGTTTGAACGAACGGAAATTTGGTCCGTGAAGCATCACGCTACGTGCGATACGAGCCAAAACGTGCTTAATCCCGATGGTGCAGAATCCCTACTGCGTTACAATAACCCATGCGAACGTTAATCCGCACGATGATGAGAACGATGATGACGACGAGGCCACATGGCGAACTGACTAATTGGGTGCTAATAAGGGTGAGCTGTCGTCGCCGGGGACGAATTCCCTACCGGACCATGCTCGCATGTTGTAACCCGGTGTATCGGTTCGCCCGAGGCTGTTCCCAGTTGCATCCCGGAATCCCGACGGGGATACGTGTACCTGAAATGCGATAAAACACCTGCTATCGAAGCGCTCGCCGCTCACCTTCCATCGAGTATACCTCCCGAATACAAAGCGAGCGTGTATTATTGGAAGTGGATTATACAACGTTCTAACCGGCTATAGCTCCGATGTAAGCTTTCGCGTGATCCGAGCGTGCCACTGGCGCGCGCCCGGTAGCAGCGAAAGCCCAAGCATCGAAAAGCCTTCGGTCATAGCGAGCGGCGCATTATTCGGGGCTCTCACGTGTCCGGCTCTGGCCGATCGCCCAAAAACAGGCCTTGTCGTCTATCAAAACGGTAATCACGCATCTATCGCAAATCGACCTCCGCGCCCAATTTGATGCCAACAATATCTCGATGCTACCCAACAAGCCAATCAACCCTCATGATTATGCAGGAATTATCGCGCGCGTATATCGCTCTCGTGGGGGTGCTTTATTTATTATTCAACATGTTTTTGCGGCGAGTCACGTGTATCGAACTCCCCCTCGCGCGATGTGTTTCACTTGTACCTTCGACGTAATCAGCAATCCCCACGTCTCTACTTTTAATCAATTTTTTAATTGTAAAAAAGCCGTTCGGAAATTGCGGCTATGGATGGTTAATATGTAAAAAAACGAAACAGGTACTCGATAAAAAAAATATAGCCGATAATGAAACACCAGGTTTTGAGGCTCTCGAGTAATGAGGAAGTCGTAACATTTTTATCCTTGATAGACACGATGTCTGGCGTTGTAGATGAATACATATTTTAATCATCGACCACTGCCTTAAAGAAGATTCACAAAAAAAATCATTTTCACTGAAAAAATAAGGTTGTTTCTTGTTGGCATGAGAACATAAAATCCCAGTCGCGTCTCTTTAAAAGAAACATAAAATCCCAATCCCGTTCACTGAAAAAAAATATTGATCCATTTTTTTTCGTTACGGGAAACCGGGAGCGTTGGAAATTCCTCGAATACGGAATAATTTCGCGAGTCTATAAATCCGGAGATAATCACTATTTGGTCGTACTTAGTCACGCACGACAATTACCAACTACCTCGCGCGGTGTGTTTCATATAAACCTTCGACATAATGAGCAATCCCCACGGTTCCACTTTTAATCAATTTTTAATTGTAAAGAAAACCGTTCGGAAAATGTGACGATAGATCGTTAATATATTCAATGTATAAAAAACAATACAGGTGCTGAAATAAAAAGAATGTAGCCAATAATGAAACCCCACTTCTGGAGGCTGTCGAGTAACGACGAATTTATAAAATTTCAATTCTCGATAGACATTGCGTCTGGCATAGTAGAGAAATACATATTTTAAGCATCGATCGCTACTTTCAAAAAAAAAAATTGGAAAAAAATAGTGTTCACTGAAAAAATATCTTGTATCTTTTTTGCACGAGAACACGAGTTCCCTGTCGCGTCTCTTGTTAATAAAAAACATATATTGACCCATATTTTTTTTTTAAACGGGCAGCTGCGAGCGTCGGAAATTCCTCGAATGCGAAATATTTTCGCGTGTCTATAAATCCGGACGTAATCGCCATTTGGTCGTACTTAGTCACGCACGACAATTACCAACTACCCCCTGCGATTACGAATGTGCAAGCGAAGCGAACGACAGATAATTCTCACGGGACTATGGATCCATTCAGAGTCGGCTCATCTTCTCCAGCGACCGCGGGCTCCGGCCGGGTATGACGGTCTCTCACGGTTCGTCGAGAGGATTTATCTGCCCGCCTGTACTCGCCTGTTCCCTTTGAATTTTTACACGCTCAAATTATCGCCGCAGTGCAGAGCCTCGACAATCTGTAGAACGCGGACTCGGCGATTACAGAGGACAGACTATTAAAGGACGGATTATTCTCCGGGGGAAAAAGGCATCGCGTATATTTAATCCTTTACCTCCGAAGACTCCTGCCGAAAAAAAATTGTCAATAAAAATGTTGGCAAAAGCTGCACTTTCGGAAATATTAACTCTCTCAATTTTTACCGCCAAAAAAGAAAACACTTTACGATAAAATTATGTTCGATAAACTTTCTTCCAATTACCATTAGTCAAGATCAACAAAAATTTGGATTAAAATTGTAAAGAAGATAAAACAAATAAATGTTACATTATTTTTATAATAATTTTAAAGACGACTTTTAAACATAACATTTTTAGAAATATTCTCGCAAATAGGGCATTTAATATTAAAAAATAATGTCGCGTCGCTCATGTTACTGAGGACAATACTGAAAAAAATGTCTGGTGCCGTAAATAAGATAAAGCTAACGTGAATGTGTTTAATGCAGGGATACGACAGTCCGGTGGGTGAGCGAGGCTCGCAATTGTCCGGTGGACAGAAACAGAGAATCGCAATTGCCCGTGCACTCGTACGACGACCGGCGATTCTTCTTCTCGACGAGGCGACGTCGGCGCTGGATCTCCACAGCGAGGCCACAGTCCAGCGGGCGCTCGACGCAGCTGCCAAGGGCAGAACGACCGTCGTTGTTACCCATCGTTTATCCACTATCACGAACGCCGACAGAATTGTTTTTATCAAGGAGGGACAAGTAGTAGAGATGGGCACGCACGAGGAGCTCTTGGCGCTTGGAAAGCATTATTATGGACTGGTGTCGGCGGACGCCAGTGCCGCGGCCAAAGGTGAACGATCGATTCGACTCTCAAACCCAATCGTTTCAGCGAAACGAATTCTTTATTTTTATTCTTTTTAATTTAATTTTTGTTTTGAACTGTAAAACTAATTTTTTATTTTATTTATTTTTTGTTTGTGAATTGTGAAATGAATTTTTTATTTTCGCTATTTTGTAATTGGATTTTTTATTTGTTTTTTTTAGCAAAGGCCACGGCATCTGCAGCGAAGACTGTTACAGCGACGAAGCCCAAGCCGAAGCCACCGCTAAAAAAACAATTCTCCACATTGTCAATGCACTCTCATCGATTGTCCCTTGCCGGAGGATCGACGACGTCCGAAGAGGAACTCGAGGAACACGAGAAACCGTACGACGCGCCTATGATGAGGATATTCGGCCTGAACAAGCCCGAGTGGCCGTATAATATATTCGGTGAGTATTAGGAGAAAAAATTTAAAAAGTCCCAGAAATAGTACATTTTCAAAATAAATCAAAAAAGTATTTGTTAAAAATTATATTCTTGCCAATAGGAACAATTTGTAAAAAAAAATACGTTTAATCTTCCTTTTTCGCAGGTTGTCTAGCGGCAGCGGTGGTCGGTGCGTCATTCCCAGCTTTCGCGGTTCTGTTCGGTGAGGTTTACTACGTTCTCGGTCTCGTCGACGAGGAGGAGGTTCGTCGCGAAACGGTAAACTTCTCGATTCTCTTCATAATCGTCGGTGTGATAACGGGAATCGGCACTTTCCTGCAAATGTACACGTTCGGCCTGGCCGGTGTCAGAATGACGACGCGTCTGAGAAGCACGACATTCGCGGCGATGCTGAAGCAAGAGATGGGCTGGTACGACGAGGACGCCAACAGTGTCGGTGCTCTGTGCGCGAGGCTATCGTCGGACGCGGCTGCGGTGCAGGGAGCAACAGGAAGCAGAATCGGCGCTATACTTCAAGCGCTGTCGACGCTTGTTCTCGGCATCGGTCTGTCGATGTATTACACGTGGAAGATGACGGCGGTCTCGATAATCTCAATACCGCTCGTGCTCGGCGCGGTGTTCTTCGAGGCGAGGATAATGAGCGGTCAGGGAATGCAGGAGAAGAAGAAGATGGAATGCGCGACGAGAATAGCTATCGAGGCGATATCGAACATCCGCACAGTTGCGAGTCTCGGCAAGGAGGAAGCCTTCCTCGATCGCTATTGCGTAGAGCTGGGCCACGTGGCCCAAGCAACGAGAACCCGAAATCGTCTTCGCGGTCTGGTATTCTCGTGCGGTCAAACGACACCGTACTTCGGCTACGCGCTGAGTCTCTACTACGGCGGTTATCTCGTCGCCAGGGAGGGTCTGAACTATCAGGACGTGATAAAAGTATCGGAAGCTCTCATATTCGGCTCGTGGATGCTGGGACAGGCTCTCGCTTTCGCGCCGAATTTCAACACCGCGAAAATATCGGCAGGCAGAATATTCAGGCTTCTCGATCGTGTGCCCGAGATAATGACACCGCCGGAGCTCGAGGGAAAGGACAAAGATTGGCGGGCCGACGGTCTTATACAGTTTTCTAAAGTCGAATTTCACTATCCGACACGCCCGGAGTCTCAAATTTTGAGGGGTCTGAACTTGATCGTTAAACCCGGTCAGATGGTCGCTCTTGTCGGTCAGAGCGGTTGCGGTAAATCGACGTGCATACAGCTTCTTCAGCGACTCTACGATCCGCTCTCCGGCAACGTGACGATGGATCGTCGCGATATCTCGTCCGTTGCGCTTCCGGCGCTCAGGGCTCAGCTCGGTGTGGTCGGTCAAGAACCCGTTCTATTCGATCGCACGATCGCCGAAAATATCGGCTACGGCGACAACAATCGACACGTCAGCATGGAGGAGGTCATCGAGGCTGCGAAGAAATCCAATATTCACAGCTTCGTCAGCTCTCTGCCACTGGTACGTTTCGTATATTTATTGGGAAAATAAATTCTCATATTTGCTCGAAGTAAATAAAACTGGACAGACACGGATAACAAATGATATATTATCTCATCGAGATTATTGTTACTCGCAACGGGAAAAAAATTACGGTCTCACGAAATATCGATATCTCGGTATTTTTTCATTAATTTTGTTTTTGGGAAAAGTAACTGATTAAATGTACAGTATATTGATACTAAAACTTGAAATTTGCTTACGTTAGTTACATGCATTGAACATTGATGTCCTTTTATTGTAAAATAAAAGTACCAGATATTAAAATTACAAAATGCCTGAAATTTACACATTTTTTTAATAAAAAATAAACTTTTTAATCTAAAACTGCAACGCACATTTTTTTGAAATCGCAGAAACAGTTTATGTAAAAAAGCTTCCAATACCGTTAATTATTTTTCAAACTAATTTTTTTTACAGTGTTTGTCCTATACTTTTTTAATTTTATGTTTCTAATACTTTACCTTTCGTTCCTTTGATCTGTTAAGGGTTACGATACGAGGCTGGGCAGCAAGGGAACACAGTTGTCTGGTGGACAGAAGCAGCGCATAGCGATAGCTCGTGCCTTGGTCAGGAATCCACGTATTCTTCTGCTCGACGAAGCGACTTCGGCTCTCGACACCCAGAGTGAAAAGGTAAGTCCTCATCACCCTCGTCTCGCCCGGTGCATAAATATCTCCGAATCAGTTCCAGTGTACGGACTGAAGAATAAAAACTTCGGAAAAAAAAAACATGACCAGGACTCGGTCGAAAACTGTCCTCGCTGAGTGGCGAATAAAGCATTTTTCATCCAACGTCCATGACGTACGGCGCGACCCAGGAGCTCAGGAAAAAAAAAACAAAAAATATTAATTTTTAACTGGAAGTGGGAGTTGAAATTCAAGACGGGACAAAAGACCGAGTTTTTCATCGAGCGCGAGTCCCGGCCCCTATTGTGGGATACAAGTCCACCAATTAACGGTCTCTCATAAGATCGTTCGCTCGACGGGAGCCCCGTTGCCCGGCTCTTTCAAGCCCTTTCCCTACATCCAGGCAACTTCTTACCGAGAACTTTTTTTTTCTTCTCGGAACTAAAAACAAAAAAAAACCCTGGAATAAAAACTTCGTCGTTGGCTCGGAAAGTGGGATGGCCGTTGGGTGTGATTGAGAACACACGAGAAACGACCTTTTTCGTTTTTTTCACCGCAAAGACACTTTATGGTTTCACGCTGCACGTATGCATATAGAGCCACGAAACGATTCCGATCAATCGACTATTGGCGAAACGATCGTCGGTTAACCGTCGTTGAACCGAGAGCGAGGTAGTCGAGTCGTTAGGTACGAATTCTATCAGCGATTCGCTTTTACCTCCCCACACGCGCAATTGAGACAGATGCATGTTGCGGAGAAACTCAACAGTCCCGGAATTTAACGACAATCGGAAGTACCCGATAGCGCAATGATCTCCGGTGTGCGGAAATGCGGTACACTGTGCCGTTTCAAATTGTCTCGTCTACCTGAACGCTGCGTTCGTGGAACGAAACAACAGCAGAGAGAACTTTGAGATTTGTCGAAACGTTTTACAAAAAATCATTATCCCACATTGGTCACATCGCAATAATATCGCATCACAAAACCCCAAAAAAAACCCATCTACATCTTTTTTGCGCCAGTTGTTCAATTTTTTTTCCCAGAAATTCTGTACAATTTTTCGAAAGATCTCTGACGAAACTTCATGCATATTGCATCCGGTTAAGAACTTGGTCCTAATGAGCATTCGCAATTGATCACATCACAATGATATCACATATAATTTATTTTTATATTTTGCAGGAAAACTTTTAAAAAGCCATCTACTTTTTTGCTCCATTTATTCAATTTTTTTTTCTTGCCCAAGAAATTCTGTATACAGTTTTTCGACAGAAATCTGACCAAGCTTCATGCATTTTCCATACGGTTAAGAATTCTGTCCTAATGAGCGTGTCTATCCGGTACATATCAATACCCTCAGCTTCAATTGTCGAAGGGTTTGTTTTTCTCTCGTTCTCCATGCCTCATCAGATCGGAAGTCAAAGTATAAACAGACGATAGATATGTTTGTTTGTCTGTTCGTTCGGAAAACAGGTCGTTCAAGCTGCCCTGGACAAAGCGAAGGAGGGAAGGACCTGCATCACCATAGCCCATCGCCTCGCCACTATACGTAACGCCGACGTTATTTGCGTCCTCGAGAAGGGGATGGTAGCGGAAATGGGAACTCACGATGACCTCATTGCAGCCGATGGTCTATACGCTCACTTGCACGCACTCCAGGAAGCCTCGATGGAGTAATCGTTATAGCGTAGCTCTAGCGTAAAGACGAGAGAAAACGAGTGCGATTCTACAAAGCATTCGATTCCAAGTATCCTGGTGAAGATAAAAAAGAACATAAAAAACACCAAACTTTTTTTTCCTTTTTTTAAGGCCTGGAGTTCTGAATTCAACGGTGCAGTTCCATTCGCGGAATTCAAGCGCTCGTAGCTCGTTCTATTTTAAAGTGGATTAAAAATTCTCTGAAAATTGTATAATCGACGAATGGCCCAACATGCAAATCGCAGGCGTACTTTCGCTACCAACGATATGCCGATATACTCTGCTTTGTTTAATTCCATTCGTTTGTCTCTCTCCCTCTCTCTTTATATATTCTGCTTGTGGTGCGAGAATCATGACGTATGTATGTACGACCGTACTTTACAATTTTTTTTTTAGACAAATCGTAGTCGCGGTCGGTCGCGTATTCCCTTCCCATCCCTCTTTTTATCCCTCCCGCACAGTTCGTCCCCGATCCCCTATCTGTAGTCCTTATAATCCCTTTAATATCGCATGAGCTAAGGTGTTTTCTTCTTCTTTTTATATAGAGAACCGTAGGTTGTACGAGTAGAGTTAAAAAAAAAAACAAAAAAGAAAACCGATAAAAGAAATCTAGCCGCGCTCTCGGTTTCGCGCTCGCAGGAAAAATAGTGCCCTGTAAACCGTACGAGAAAAAAAAAAAGAAAAAAAATAATTTCAAGTTTACTTCACTTTCTCCGTTTTCTCTCCTCGGTTTTGCGTCGTCATTGTCGGACTCCCTGTCGCTACCCGATTATGGATTCTCGTTTCCCTTCGCATGTAGAGATCGCGACTACAAGCGCGATCGTGACACGCGTTAGACTGATCGATCGTCATCTTCCGCGAGACGCTCGCAACGTCTGCAACCGTTCGTGACACCGTTATCGCCCGCGCACAATGTTATCCGCACAATCGTATACTCTTACGCCCGCGCGACAATAGCTGGAATCAATCCGTGGCTGCTTTGTGATAGACTTTTAACTCGAAAAAAAATCGCGAAAAAAAGTTCAGCGTCGTGTCTTACCGGTTTCAAATTGACTTATCTTCGAAACGAATCATATTCGCAAAGTGTATCCGAGTTGAACTTTGACCTGACGAACCGTAAGTGGTCGTTAAATCGAAAAGAAAAAATATATACATTTTTTCCCGATTAGAAAAAATATATAAAAAATTATAATAGGAAGAATTAGCCAATTTCAAACTCAGAACACAGAAAAGTGTTTCTCGTAATTGAAACTACGGAGATAACGTAACGTCGAGAATAAAGGACACACACGTCTTGCCAAGTTAACGAATCGATGAGTGGATCTCGGATGTCGGGACGGCACGCAACACTAAAATAATCCGCGATACGCCGTTTCCCTGATAACGAAGTTTCATGAAACATGTATGAGCGGATACGCTCCTTCGGGACGTCCAATCAATTTTACCGACGCACTTTCGATCCGTGTCACTCTCGCCATCATCTTCCGTACTTCCTTCTTCGCCCTTCTTCTTCTTTTTTCCTATTTTTTTTGCTCATAAAATATGATAAATTTTCCCGCATTATTCCCACCGCGGTGCGGTCGCTTTTCAGCGAGCGTACGTTGGTTCTCTTATTTTTTCGCTCGTCTCGCCTCGCCGATGGGTTGGCTGGGACGGGAGAGAATCGACCTTCACCCCTCGAAGTATCGTAACTACATCATAAGTTATCTCCTGAGACCTTCGAGAGTCGTGACTTTCCATCATTTTTTACCTCTCGTCCAAAGCCTCGATAATTAGAAGCTCGCGCGGTCTGTTTGAAGCCCGGGCTTATCCACTTAGAGCTTGACGTACGAGGCTCTTCAAGTCTGTGACGTGAAAAGAAAAAGAAAAAAAAACAAAGTGCGAGAAGCGACGGCGGAGTGAGATGAGCGGGAGAGGATTTTTCACAGTCTGCTTTCAACCTTTATTTTTTTCACTCGGAGAAAAGTGAAGGAGGGGAGACGAGAGCGAGAGTGATCTTACGCGAGTCTTGTGGCCGCTGACGTGCCTTTTGTCGAACCTCCGAGTTCGGGATATTACGTGCTGCGTCGGTTCGCCGGAGAATTAATGACAAAAATTCGTTAAACTTCCAGATCGATTTATTTCTAGATAGGCGGGATAAAAAAAAATTACAATGTGCCTCGACTCGGTAAGCTCGTTGCCTAAATAGTGTATTGACTGTACCGTAGTTTTACTCATGTTTCTGATACATTCGTTGGACGAAGTTTAGGTGAAATGGAAAAACAAAAGTAAAAAGAAAGAATACAAGAAATATATATATGGAACATTTTTTATTCGAGATTACGATATATCGGATTCATACATATAATACATATATATATATATTTTATATTGCGGCGTAAATAACGTGTTGAAAGTGAGTGAGCAGGCAGAGAGAAATTTTTCGTGCCGTGTACTTAAAAGTACCAATTCGCCGAATGCCCGAGCGTAATATTATTAAAATTATATATATAAAAATACACACATAAGTACTTGTGCGAGCGGACGAGATTTCTCGGTTTCGGGAGCCGAACAAGTGTATGCTGAATGTAATAAAAAAAAATCCACGTTTACGATACTTTAACGACGCGTCATACGACGAAGACAATTATGTACATGTATAGGGAAGACCGGGCTAACTTGACGCAATTTTTTATTTTACCGTATGATTTTTTTTCCAGTAATCGCGCTATCAATCAAATTTTCCATTGGCAAACGCCGAGAGACGATATTTTTCTGATTATTTACAAAAAAAAAAAAAAAAAAATTATCGAACTCTCCGGCGAATTTTAATTCTTTGCCACGAGATCAAAACGTTGCGAGGTCGAGTGCGTCAAGTAAAGCCGGTGTCCTGCGCATCAATCTGCATAGAATACTGTAGTAGATGTATAAAAATATATATATACATATATACCACTGTGCTTTATCGCAATGACAATACGTATGGGAAGATTACATAGACTCGCGTTGAACAGTAGCCGAGTTAATTTCGCATGAATTTACGATTTGCCGTGACGAGTTTAGAGTCTAGTTACGAGATGACACTGTGCTATTAAAAGTATAAGTTTTTTTCTTCTCAATTTCGTGTACAGTAGACGAGCGCGCAAGTTGCATGCAATTACGCACAATTCGATAAGTTCGATAAGCAGGTAACAAAATTGAACGAGTATTTCATCTCCCCCCAAGCGCACCCAGAAATATGATTTATTTGACTCTCACCCGCAAATAAATATTTATTAGATTTAAATCAATATTTATTTCTATTAAATACATGTGTATTTAAATTAAATTGATATCTATTTTGACCAAATAAATATTTATTTGCGGGACACACGTCAAATAATTTTTTTTCTGTATGCGGGACTGGGTGCGAACTTACTCGGTCGTGGTCGTCTACTGCATACGTGAAACTATCCGAAATACGAGGAAATTGATAGAGCCTACGAACGGGAGGATACGCGACTCGAGCGTGGCTTCGAGTCCGTGAAAATAACTCGCTACTCGATGCACTAAGTGTAAAACAAAAAAAAAGAGGAGACAGAAAAAAATACCAATCGGAGATAAACCGATCGAGCAGCGGCTATCTTGTACTTCGCAGCTTGCAGTGATACTAGCAGAATGACTTACTATGTGAAGAAGTATTACTTATTATTTTTTTTTGTTTTTTTTTTTCGTTCGTTATATAAGCGCGAGAGAAAGGGAGAAATCATATACCTGTCATTTATGAAATATAACATGAGAATAAAATCATATATCTATTATAGATAAAAGCGTATAAAAAAAAGACAACCCTGATAAAACACAAATTGACGTTTACTTTCCGCGTTTTATCGCGTGGGCCTCGTGACTCGAGTGACGAATTTTCTCGCACACTCGGTGGGTAATTTAAATTTATCGTGCGTCTCGCACGACCCAGGGTGAGACGACTGGATCGAGGTGGAAAGACGTCGACGATGCTCCCGCGTCATCGCGCACCCCATTGTCGTCCCGGATGAAGTGAAAAACTAAGTTCGAGCTCCCTCCCTCCCCTCCTCGAGCGGACGATGGAATTCCGGAAGTTACGAGAGGGCGCGAAGCACGAGGCGGCAAAGGTAGTGCAAATGTTGGAGGTGAACGAGAGCCGAGCACACTCCGGAAGGGTGAGTTTTGACTTTTTTTTTATATCAAACTTTCGCGCAGCTCAAAGAAATGGCAAAAAAGAATATGGTAGTCTAAAAAAAAGAGAAGAAAAAGGCATGTGAAAAAAGTACATTGCGTAGCTCGCGGTACTTAGTACCAGCGAAATGAGAAAGAAGAAAAGCCAGACGATAATAAAACTCCGGTACGTTTGTGGAGAATGAAAAATAATAAAAACAACAGTTTTACGAGTACAAGCAAATGAGAGTTTGCTCGCTGGGAAAGACTCGGAAGTTCTTGTAGCGTATTTGCTAAAAAGAAGGAAAAGCAACAACAAAAAAAAAATCGACAAATTTGAGACATTTTTTTTCAAGTCTTACCTCGAATTTCATACGATCGTTACCATCAAAAGTAAATTCCTCTCTCCCAAGGCAACTCCTCGCAACTCCTCCCTTGCATCTCCTCGCAATAACAAAGCCCCTTCATTTGCCACACACAGTAAATATATCTCAAAATAAAAAACAACAGTTTTACGAGTACCAGCAAATGAGAGTTTGCTCGCTGGTAAAAACTCGGAAGTTCTTGTAGCGTATTTGCTGAAAAGAAAGAAAAGGAAAAAAATAAATAAAAATCGACAAAAATGAGACATTTTTTTCGATTCTTGCCTCAAAATTCATACGATCGATACCATTAAAATTAAATTCCGTTCTTCCAAGGCGAATCATTTCCTCGAAATAAAAAACCCCTTCACTTACCACATACAGTAAATACATCTCAAAATAAAAAATACGGTTTTACGAGTACAAGCAAATAAGTCTCACAAGTTCTTATATTTTCTAGAAAGAAAAGAGACCAAAAAATCGACAAAATTGAGAATTTTTTTTTCAAGTCGCCGCGAATTTCCCACGATCATTACCACCAAAACTAAATTCCTCTCTCCCAAGGCGGATCATCTCGCAATAAAGAAGCCCCTTGACTCGCCACCCACAGTGAACACATCTCCCTTCTCCCCAGCGAGCAAAATTTCCTCTCAACCAAACGACCATAAAAAAAAAATATATATATATATATATGTATCAACGACTAAGAAACACACGAACGAGGGCACGACGGCAGCGGACCGCGGTAGTTGAAGAATATTAGCATTCATGTAAATGTACTTCCAACTGTCCGAAGCCTCGGGCTAAAGCTTCGCCACGGGCATTTGCCGTGGCTGAAGCCGGAGGCTGCATTGCGCTTCCGGGCACGGAAACATTTCCACGCTCGGGGATTCTCCATGGGAATCACGGGATGTGTTCCAGAGGGGGAAGTAAGGCCGAAGGAAGGCCGGGCTGAGCGTCGATCTCTGGCCGTCTCTCGTTGCTTCTGTTGCTCGGGGCTGTGCTCAGCGGCCGTGGGATCGGTGCGGGGAAACGCCGGTCAGCACCGTGCAGTCGTGCCCCAGAGGATGAGCCGGAGCCACCATCAGCGTTGCCCTCCCGGTGCGCATATATCTCGGCGAGCTCGCCGACATCGCTCCCATCCAGTCCGGCACGAGAGTTCCAGCACGAGACTCGTCGGTTCGGCACGAGGAGCTACATCGGCGGGTGCGAGGAGCCCCGGCGAGGAGGGCGGAAAGGGCGTGTATGCGAACACCGGGCAACCAGCCGCGTTGCATATAAATCAGCATAAATTGCAATGCCGGATTCCGTAGTCGGTATGCGTCTGGTCGCTCTCTCGCCTCTCTGTATATACGCCTCAGTTCGGAACCCTTTGGAACCCATCTCGTGGAGATCCCTGGCTATATCCTGTATATATACGTCTTATATATATGTAGGGGAGAGTGGGGCAAAATGGAACAGTGGGACAAAACGGGATAATGGGACAAAGCAATTTTCCAATAACTTTTGGATGCACTGATAAAATTGAAAATACGGTTGAACCAACTAAGATTCGGGCAGGGACGTTCAACTAAATATTTTGTTGGTATAGCTAAAAATTTGGCTAGTTCAACCATTTATTGGGTGATTCCACAAAATATTTGTGGGTCATTAAAATATTTTGTTCGACCAACTAAATATTTATTTGAACGTGCCTGCCCGAATATTTGTTGATTCAATTGTACTTTTTTATCCGTGCGGTAAGTGGGGCAAAACGGGGTTGACAATCTGGATGTATCGTTGGGATAATGTGGGCCATCCAAAAATAAAAGGACATTGAGTTTTGCCTCCACTGTCCCATTTTGCCCCGCCCTGCCCTATACATATATGTATATATGCACAGATCGAGGGCTAAGAAAGAAAAGGGCACATCTCACACTGTTCTGTTTCTTAAGTCGATATTCGCGGGCTGAGAGTCAAAAGGGCGGATATCGCGTCTTTTTATCCCGGGATTTACGCCCTTTTGATTGAGGTTAATATATATTTACATGCATGTATGGATGTATAGATAGATCTATCTTTCTGCAGGACCGAGCGCTTTCAATACGGTTACAGCGGTGTAGAATATATAGCAACGCGGAGACGAAATCCGGCATGTTAACGCCACGTGTCCGCCTCGTAGGAGGGTGGATACTTGTGTAGGTGGGTCGTGTTCGTGATTTCTTGCTCGCTGGGAAGCTCGTGTGTGTATTGCCAGGTCGGCGCTAGAATCACAGTAGCGCTGAGTGGACGCTGGTCCGGTTTACGTGTTGGTTAGTACAATTGCTCGTACCTGCGTGAATTCGGGGGAGCAACGAGAGCGTGATCTACATAGGCGAGAGAGAATTCGGCAGGGATGCTGTGCGGTCCTTTCGGTACGGGTCCGTATATCCGAGATCTCTGGTCTGTGTGTGTGACGGATTCTGGGATTCTCTCCATCCCTTTATCACTTTGCCGGGTCTCCGCGGAAATTCGAACGAGCTCTCCGGAGAGGGAGAGGGCGGGTGAAGAGAATCAACCTCGGAAACAATAAACCACCCTTGGATACAATTTCACTTCTCGGGCGAGGTGGAGTCTCTTCCGGGGTGGGAGGACCGCAGAACTCTCCCAGGCGATGGAAATCCGTCGCAAATACCCCCGTTGTCTCGTTGCCTTCTGCTAAGGCGATACCAAACCTGGTCGGTAACGAAATCTGTAATCCATTTTTGGGACGAAGATCAATAATTGGGGACTTTGTTCAACAGTCGGGCAGCTGGTAATTTTGGCGGTGTTGGAAAGGTTTAGCACCCTTGAAAAAAGACTGAGTCGGGGAGAGCTAGGCGAAATGCGACATTGGGGCAAAACTCAATATTACAATAATTTTTGTCGCGACGATACTTCCGGATTTTCAACCCCGTTTTGCCCCACTTACCACCACTGCAATCATTCAAAAGTTATTGGAAAATTGCCCCGATTCCGTTTTGCCCCACTGTCCCATTTTGCCCCGCTTGACCCTAGGTTTCTCACCTCTGGCAACAATAAATCACCCTTGGATACAATTTCACCTCTCAGGTGAAGTGGAATCTCCTTCGGGGTTGGCGAACCGCAGAACTCTGTCAGGTGATGGAAATCCGTCGCTAATACCTTCGTTGTCTCGTAGCTGTCTGGTAAGGCGATACAAAACCGACCCTATCGGTAACGAAATTTGTAATCCATTTTTTTTTAAGTTTCCCCAGATTTTTTGAACGATGAATCAATAATTAAGATTTTCGTCCAACAATTTCGGCAGCTTATAATTTGGTCTGTCTAGGAAAGGTTTAGTGCCCTTGAAAAAAAAGTGGGTAGATTTCTCGTTACCGACTGAGACAAAGTTCACGCGTTCATGTTGATGTGCTCGGACGCGTCGACCGTCCAGATAGTTTAGAAACTTCGAAGAGTTTGGTTTAAAAAAAAATATGTGAATTCTACTCCACCGTAGGCGAGACGAGAGAGTCTCGGAGAGCACGGCGAAGCAGCAGACTTCCTTGGCAGGTTCGAAATACGGCAGCACTCGAGGCAACTGCACGCGCTCGATCAAAGTGCGAAATAAGCTCCGGGGGCGAAGCGAGAGAGTAACGAGAAAATAAGAGGGAACTTGGCGAAGTATTAGGGAAACCGTTAAACTTTGAGTTTCTCAACAATATCAGAGCATTTTTCAATTTAATTTACACTTACGCGCGGAGCTCATTCGCGTGAAGTTTAACCGTAGTTATACGGACGAAAAATTAATTATAAAATTCGACTGATTAATTAAAATACAAAAAAAAAGTTGTCGAAACTACAACGACCCACATAGCGCCGAAGTATTTTTTAAATGATACAAAAATATTTCAGAAACATTTTAAAAAAATGTTTTTATAACATATTTGTATGTTGGCAACATAAAAATATCTAATAAATATTTTACCAACATTTAAAAACATTTCAAAAATGTTTTAGGAGCGTGAAAAGTTCGGTCCACACCTACGAATGTTCTCTTTCAAAATATTGTTTCACCGTTTCAAAAATATTTCAGAACTATTGAAAGATTAAGTATATTTCTCAAATACTTAAGAAACCTTCCGTTGGAATATTTTGATAGAATACTTCAAAACATCATTTCCATACATCCCTGAAATATTTCGTAATGCTTGAGAGGAAATATTTCGCGCTGTACGAGTAATGAAAACCTCTCGAGTAAAGTATGGCAGCGAAGATGAATACCGGCAGATCTTTTTTTACTTGCAAACAAATATAAAAATAAAAAGTTGGCGCTCGAGAAATAGTGTTCCCGCCGGAGAACCGTGTTAGAGTCGAAGACGAAGAAGATCGAGAGTTTCGCGAAGTTGTTGCGCGGTCTTCGTAAAAATACCGGGCACGAGAGTGCGGAGCATCGTCCGGCACCGCAGGGTTTTGTGCTTTTTATTAGCCCATTATTTTCCAGCAGCCGTCTCATTTTTCGTCGGTTCGCCCCGGCAGATGGTTCGGCGCGAGGGCAACGGTGACCGGGTGAGCCATGGGTTTCCCGAGCTCGCGCTCTCTCTCTCCACGCCCAAACGTTCCGGGCAAGCACGAAGGAATTCCAATTTCGATACGGGAGTCCGCGCAACCGCAAGGGCGAGGCAATATTCCGTAATACGGCCCTAGTGCTTTCTATCTCTAAACTATGTATGTGTGTCTGCAAATGTATATTTCGTACCGTGGACCGCACAACAGCCTGGCGTTGTGTGCATTACCGTTCCGTAAATGCATATAGGTAGATACAGGTATACCTGTATCTACCTATATGTGCAACGTTTTATGCGACTCTTCTCCTCGGTTGCACCTTTATCTTTGCAAACTCATCCACGAGTAAGTCTTCGAGAAGTTGGCCGTAATAAAAAAATAAAATAACGAAATTGAGACCGGTCATTGCAATTTCAAGCTCCTTAACGTCATCCAATCTTATCTCAAAGCGTACCAGACGAATGAAAAAGTACGTTGTGCGATTGATAAAAAAAAGTGGTTCATTAAATAGGTCTAATGAGTTAAGAATTATCATATAACGATTTCGAATGTCTCCCACACTCTACGGCAGTGAGACATTGAACAGGGCAATGTATCGATAATATATCCATATTATGTTAATGTCAATAAAATTCTTAATATGGCTCTAGTTTTTTTATTTGTTATTATTTGGCTCTAGTGCTTTCTATCTGTAAACTATGTATAGGTGGCTGTAAATGTCTGCTGCATAACCGTTTCGTAAATGCATATAGGTACATACAGGTATACCTGTTCATGTATAACGTTTTATGCGACTCTTCTCTTCAGACGTACCGTGCGCTTACATTCCCATCCACGAGCACGTCTTGAGGAAGTTGTTCCATAATTTTTAAAAACGAAATTGAGAACGGGCATTAGAAATCTAAGCTCCTTAGCATCATCCAATCTTATCACAAAGCCTACCAAAGGGATAAAAAAACCAGGCAATGCGATAGATTGAAAAAACAGCGCTTAATTAAATGCCTCTATGGCGGTGAACATTGAACACATAGTTTTGTTAGTTTTTTATGTAATGCAGCGTAAATATAAGTAGGGTAACAGTGGTGAATTTTGCCAACTCCAATCAACATGTAACAATATTCCCATGTAAACACCGGACCATATTCACCACTTTTACCCTATACAAATTTTTCTCGAATACTTTGATGTTTCTGAAATGAAATAATACCTAAAATGACAAAAAGGTGAAACTAATTTTTTTCAGAGTCATCCGTGTTACTCTTTCGCCACCAGAATGGAATTATTCGAACAAATGATGTTTTTTTCCTCAACACATATATACTTTTTTAAATCCTACAATACTTACCGAGTGAAATTCACGAGTTTCGACTGTAATTCGCGACTCTCTACGGAGGGCTAGACGAGCGCTCGTGAATTCGGTGCGGAATGAAATAGGCTGTCGCTGAGAACTACGGCAACGACGGCAGCCCCGACGATTGTATCGGGGTGCCCGGTACGTTATTAACTGTCCAAGTTGTCGAATGTGCCGTCGAGGAATCTATAATACCTTGGGGTAGAGCCTCGACCGCGTTCGCCAACTTTATACGGGTCTCTCTTCCAAGTCCCGGCGTAGTTTCCGAAACAGCGGTAGTATTAGCGAGCGCCCCTTCGGGCTCGGAGGGTTTTCCGTCGGGGCGGCGTCTTGAAAGCTGCTCCGGTTCTCTGGCAGTCTCGCATTGTTTCGTTCGAACTCTCCGACGAGGAGCCTCAGACTCAGACGCGAACGAGTTATTATGCCCGCGTAAGAAAATTAGTCTCGAACGAACGAGCGACGTCGACGATGACGGCGGTCTATAGCGATAATTGGAATTCCTTCCCTTAAGAAAACCGCGACGAAGCCGGGGGAGCCGCTTCGGATTTATGAACGTTAGCGATATAAAAGCACCGCGAGGCGCGTGCTGCACGCCAACCGATAAATTTATATCGATATAAATTTTATCGTGAAAGCGGCCTCCGCGGACGCGGTTTACGTCGGCTATCACGTATTTTCAGAAGCGTTACCAAACCCCCCCTTCGCGCGGGGCCGAGCAACCCCTTCCACGGTACGTGTTACGCCGCAACACGCCTATCGCAGATAACAATAATTTACATGCGCAATAATAATGTCGAGACTCTGTCGTCATTTCCCGTTCCCCGGGTCGCCGTTAAAACGATCTTACACTTCGCGTGATTTATTTTGCAAAAAAAATAACAGCTTTTTTTAGTAGTACTAAGTGATAAGGTAGAAAGATCACTATTGGACTGATAAAAAATACGGTTGAATCAACTAAAGATTCGAATAGGGACGGTCAGATAAATATTTTGTTGTTGCAGCTAGAAGATTGGTTGGTTCACCAATTTTTTGGATCTTTTCACCGACATATTTTTGAGTAATTAAAATATTTCATATCACCAGCTAAATATTTATTTGAGTCTCCCTGCCCGAATCTTTAGTTGATTCAAATACATATTTAGCAGTGTAGACATATAAGCCTTTAGACTCACGAAAAGACGAAATAAAAAATGCAGAATTACAAAGTGGTAAAGTAGAGGACACGAATATTAGGCATATCAACTTTTCGGTTCCCCTCGCAAAAATAAAAGCCAATTATGGTGCTGAGTAGTAAAGTGCTAAAACGCGGACAGGACAAATCAAGCTTCCGGATGCAGAATTACAAAGTAAAGTAGAGGACACGAATCTTAGGCATATCAACTTTTCGGCTACCCTCGCAAAAATAAAAGCCAATTTTTTATTGGCGCTGAGTAGTAAAGTACCAAAACGCGGATAGGACAAATTAAGCTTCCGGTTGTCCTTACCGTGCACGAAAAAAATGACATAAAATCTCGGAGCCACTGAATACCAAAGTATATCCGCCTTTCCGTGTTTTCCCAGACCGGGCATTAAGCGCGATGGTGGAGCAATCAAAAAAGATTGCGAAGGAACGCGCGAGAGAAAGAGGAACGAAGAGGCAATTGCTCACGTTCGCCCGTTCCGAGAGAGGGCAAACGATGAAGAAGAGCTTCGCCCTACTCCCGCCTCCGTCTCTCGTGATTCACGAAACGATCAGGGATTAATCTTGAGAAAATTTTCCTTCCTCGTTGAGACGCAAAGTCTGGAACCGCCCGCGCATGCGCCGCAGCAACTTTCCGAGAATTAATTTATACGAGACGCGTGAGCTTAACCGGCTGCACCCTTTATTTTCGCGAGATACTCCTGCAGCACTCTTAACTGCAGTCTACTTGAGATGTGTCCATATATACATATGTATGTGTAGGGGAGAGCGGGGCAAAATGGGACAGCGGGGCAAAACGGAACAATGAGTAAGAACGCAATTTTCCAATAATTTTTGGATGCCGATTTTGTCCCAACGATACATCCTGCACTGTTAAAATAAATTGTAAATTTAATGTACTGGAACTTGAAATTTGCTAACATTACTCATATTAATTAAGCACTAATGTACTTTGCTTGTGAAATAATGAAAAATACAAATTTTACTGTAAAATTGCAACGCACATGGGTTTGAAATTTCAGAAACGGTTTATGTAAAAAAGCTTTCAATACTGTTCATTAATTAAAAAAAAAAATTTACAGTGTGATTTTCAAGCCCGTTTCGCCCTACTTGCCACCACTGATGAGTGGGGCAAAACGGGGCTGAAAATCCGGATGTATCGTTGGGACAAAATGAGGCATCCAAAAATTATCGGAAAATTGCGTTTTAACCCACTGTACCGTTTTGCCCAACTGTACCATTTTGCCCCACTCTCCCCTACATGCACATACATAGAATTGGCCGTGATGAAAACGAGCGCCGGAGACCGCGCTGCAATACCGCGACTTCGGAGAGTCTCAAGGATTCCTTTTCGTGAATCGGTAAACAAATAAATCAGCAACTTCTTGGCGCTTCGTTTTGCTGATTTCGCAGTTCGCGATCGCCACGCGGGCGCGGAGCACAGCGAGCAGCTCGGCGAATGCCGGGTGTGCGCGCTCCAGGAGTCGAGCGCTTCCATACCTTTTTGCGCCGCAAGCTCCGCTACCCTGTGCCGTGACCCGATAGCTCGTCGTCTATAAATTTCGTCCTGCAGCAGTACAGTCGACGGTCTGTTTCACAGTCGAAGTGTACTTTATATTAAAAATAGAAGAGCCGCGCACAAGTGTCACGGCGAAACTTTCTGGCTCATTTTTTTTTTTTCTGAAACTCGTTTAAGTTGGTCACTTCTTTTCTCTAGCGTGACGGTCGAGCATTACATTTACGTAAACTGAGAGAAGAATCTTATAAATATGACGATACTGCTTCAGAGATGTTACCATAGCACATGGTAGAACACAGTAAAATAGGCACCAACGTTTCTTGTTCACAAAAGTCCACAATTATATTCATGTTAATTGTACAAAAATGTCTGTCAATGTCACATCCTTGACTAGATCTAGTTTTTACTAGACCCTTCTCTCAGCGCAGACAACTCGTACACAGTAAAAAATAATCTCGTAAAATCGGAATGCGTAATTTCGTAAAAAAATAATGTTGTTAAATAAGTGACAAACTCGTTTGTCACTTACTTGAATATACGAAGCTGTCCTTTTGTTTCCCGTGTCATTGACAATTTTAGTTTGTACTTTTGTTTGTGAAACTAGAAAATTAACAAATAAAAAATTGTGGATGTTACAAACTTTTTTCACTGTGTATGATAGAAAAATATAGGTGATGGTAGCGCAGTGGTTACCGCTCTTAGTCATCGGCGAACCCGAGTTCGAATCCCGGCGATGACCATATTTTTTTATCATTGAAATTTGAAGAAGCCGTCAAATCATCGGCCGTGACCAATCCTCCGAAGTCTCCGCCTGGTTGTTACACTAATTTTCCCACTATCGATTACTCGTCGGGGGAGACGAATGCGTCGCTTAGTTCAACGCTGAACGACGTAGAAGAGAGCCTCGAGCATTACGGACCGCTCGAGAGAGATCCGCGAGGGGTGGGAAAAGCTAGAAGCTGATAGAGACGAGTTTACCTCGAACTAATCACCGCGATCTTATTTTATCGTCCGGAAAATTCGACGCGGGACTCGTTAAGCCTGCTCCGGACCGATCTCGCAACGTTCCGATCCTCCTTCCTACAGGGAAATCTACGGGGTTGGGATTTGCCAATGATTTGTAGGAAATGTCTCTCACCTTTGCGCGATCGCGTTTTTAGGACGGCGATGCACGTCAAGGCATTCGCCACAAACTCGACCACTTTCTTCTTGACCCACTCGGACCTGCTTCATAATTGGACAAATTGCTCGAAGTTAGTCTGTGAATTTTTTCACATTTTTTAATTCACGAGTCTCGGAAATTATATTGGAGTAACATTTTTTCACTGGTTTATTTCATCGAGTTTCACGATACCATTTTTTTATGTGGATTCTCAACACATTGCCGAATGTTACGCAAAATTTACAGTGGAACTAAAGTTGTCGCGTGCTTTACAAAAAAAATGATTTTTTTTCGTAAAGCCAATTATGGAACAGATCTGAGAGGGGCGAGAGAAAAGTGGTCGAGTTGGTGGAGAGTACCTCGTGTACGGAGACACATGTGTGATTCGCTAGTTCGGTCACCGGTGTCGAAGACTCAATTATCTCTGCATTATTAATTAAAAAAAAAACCGTATCGGTTTTTCATTCTTTTCTTTTCTTGCTTTATTGAAAACGCTATAGGAGAGGTCCGTACGCTGAACCTGTCGTCAGTCTAGCGTAGTTGTTACGATAATTGATCATTAATTCAGCGAACGGTAATTAGCACGGGTACACGAGCTTTCCCAATCACGGCTCCGCATTGAAGCTTCCGTGTCACATGCAACTATATATATATTATCTACGTATATATATATATATATATATATATATATATATATATATATATATAATATATATATAGACTCCGAGGGGGTGTCCGAGGCATCAATACCTTCGCGCCAGACGCCCGGTTTACCTGTTCCCGGAATATCCAGGAGAGGTAGACACCCATTGTCCTTTATTGATGTTTCACCCATCAGTGAACCCTCGACAGTTTGTAATAGAACATTATTATTTTCTTTCGATGCCAAGGGAGAAAAAGAATCTTGGAGGAAGGTGGAAGAAACGAAAATTGTCATGAAGGAAATTTGTCGACCCTCTGGACACGCTATAGAAATTTTACTATTATTCATTGAGCCGTTAGAATTTGTTTGCATCTGTAAGATGTTGGAGTAATTACATGTTATGGCAGTGCACAGTACATGTTAGAGTAATTACATGCGGTTCGCCGAAATTTACTCCGTAATTTACTATGAAATTTACTCCGAAATTTACTATGAAATTTACTCCGAAATTTACTCTGAAATTTACTCTGAAATATACTCTAAAATTTACTAAGAGTGGGAGGCTAATTTCCCTGTAGTGAATTCTTACAGAATTCTACTGTCGAAGAAAAAATTAAATTGACAGCGTACTAATTGGTAATAGAGTCCACTGCAATCGGTACGTAAATTAATGATTCAATTTTAATTTTCGATTTTTTTTTTCATGCAGTACTTTTAATCGTTGGATCGTGGCGTTTGCGAGCTCAGCTTGTTTAGTTCTAGAGTATCGAATCGCGCGCGTGTTTTCCACGGGGGCCATCGCGGAGGGGTTGTAAAGTACAAAATCGGTATGGCGGATCGATTTGACAAATGGTTCAGGCGAAAGCTCACCCCCGGGACAGAGGGCGACCGGACGTTCCTCTTTCTCTATTTCCCTCTGCCAATATAAAACCGGACGTGATTTCGAACGGCCGCAAGGATCGCCCGCGCTCATTCCCTGTATCCCAAGAGTTATAGTGGCGAACCTCGCGCCCGTTGAGCAAGCGGCGCGAGGAAGCACGCCGGGGAAGAGCATTGCAACGCATTTCAATTTGCATCGACGTCGCATCGCATACGTCACACTTTCACTTGATTTATGAGTTTCCGATATTATACCCTACATATATCGAACCACCCCCCCACCCCCCACCCGCCCCTGTGGGAGTTGCAACTGTGTACCTGTCCGATTCTTTCTTGTCGACGCGGTAAAACTCATTTCAGTCCTGCTTTGGGTAGAGCTTTAGATATATCTCTGAATTGGCGTAATAAAAAATTTTCATTGATATGCTTCCTTATAATTTCATATCTTCAGCGGATGTCTCTAGGGCGAAAGTGGGGAATATGGCTCGGCATATATCATTGATTTACGTGTTAATCAAGGTGGTCCATATTCACCACTTTTACCCTACACCAAAGATAATATATATTTTTTAAACGGCGACAGTGGTGAAAATTCCCATCAGCTTCGTAAAACTTTCGTCTCTCGACAGTAACTCGCGTAACTCCGTGTGCGGCTGTGGTCACAGCTTTCAGTCTTGATTAGCGTACAGTTTTAGATACATTGCCGAATTCGCGCCATCCATTTTTCATTGCTATGCTTTTTTTTTTACAATTTCCAAAAAAGTAGGTTCGTTAATTTTTTCTGTAAAGCCGACAGGTTTGAAAATTACTGCCGGCTTTCCGAAACTTTCGTCTCTCCTCCGCAACTCAAATAACTCCATGTACCGGAACGAGGGGTAACTTTCAGCCGCATGGTTTCGTGACTAGCGCTGCGCGTCTCTAAACACTTTTTATCGCATTTTTTATTTTAATATTTTTTTTATTTCCTTGCAGAGAAAAATTACGAAAGTGGACGTTACGTTGCCGGAAGTGCCGGGGGTTGTAATAAACCGGAGTTAAAGTTAATCTTATTATTTTTCTATTATCTCGGAATACAAACTCACGTATATATGGCATACACGAGCTATGCTATAATAATATAGATAGTGTCTGAAATACCGTACTCTCGTAGGAGGGCACTTTTCCCTCCCGCTGTATCTCCGCCGAGGAGGGCTGATGGTTGCGTCTCTTCGGGGTTCCCTGAAGTCGTACCCCCCTCCCCCTTGAGAGAGGAGATGGTGCAGCCGTCTAAGGAGTAGTCGGAGTGCACTTTCGCGAGAGAACGTCGAAAGCAATACGCGTCTTGGAGCGGGAAGGAGCGAGAGATAAAACACAGCGTTGGAAAAGTTTCGCTCGTCCTCTTTCGCTTTCTGATCTCGAGGGGGAGGGGGGGGGGGCAGTTCTCCCTTTTCCTCCACTTTGGCGCTTTCTCTATTTCCGCGAAGCTCCGAGGGCCTTGCCCTGGGCTAGGCGGAGCTGCGCGAGGGGACGATGCGGGACGAGGAGCGAGGAAAATGGAAAAGAACAGGATGGATAGCGGAGGAAGGAAATCTACGAAATCGTACAGCCAGCGGCACACTTTCCGCTGAAGGCGTGCGCCTTCTGCTTCTTCTTGTTTGCTTCGTGTTCTGTTCGGAGAGATCGAGAGAAAGGGCACGTACCCCTACGTGCGCTCCCGAGTGTATATGCCGGGAATATTTATCTTACGGATATATATATATATATATATATATATATATATATATATATGTGTGTGTATGTATGGAGTCCTTTTACTAGTTTTGAGGAGCTATGGCCTTTTCATTTTAACCATTAGATCGGGTGACAATAATACAAGAAGACGTGACTAAACGTCGATTTGCGAAGCTGGGCGATATTTCAGAAATTTATTTATTTTTACACGAAAAAAAATTACAATTTTTTTTATCAATCAATTTTTGAGAAAATGAATGTTTTATTTTCTAAGAACTCATTAAACCTTCGCCCGATCGTTGATCAACGAGGACGTAGAATTTGCCAAGAGGCAACGTTCGAAACGTTCAATGTGCTAAAAAAAATATGTAAAAATTCACAGACGTACCTTGAAGTATTGTTTTTTTATAAGGCTGAAGAAAATTTATCACGAAAAATCCTCATCGTTTTTGTATTTAAATGAAGGCATGGTATCACTTGAAACACGCTTGAAAGGTTAATTATTTCGAATATAGTGGATGACGAGTGAAATTACCACCGTGCGAAAATAATACACTCAAATTATATTGTTGTGGTATTTCAACGTGATGCGATTTTTGCTTCGAAAATTTCGACATGATAAATCGCATTCGATTCTTGACGAGCAGATAATTTCATTTTTTTTTTTTGGTTCGAAACTCCGAACGCACGATTAATACTCGTTATAATTCTCGTTTCGACGACGTGCCATCGCGGCATATAATTAATATAACGCCCGAATAATCGGAATTATAATTTCCGCAACGAGCGTGTACGGTTATTCCTCGTCGCATCTCGTTTCTCTCGGACACAACGCGTCGAGACGAATGCATTTTCACCGAAAACACAGCAAACACGATGAACGGTAATAATACTGATTCGTAACGGTGGAACTAGTGATACCGGCATATAACGGGACGTCCTATCAAACGAAACGATCTCCCTCGTCCATACAGAGTGGGTCAGTGTATAAAATACATCTACCTCTCGATATAATTTACCTATGCATACGATATATGTATATAAAAATATATAGTAATATATATTACTATATATATATATATAGTATACCTATCGACAAATCCAGCGTAGCTCGTGCGCGATTCCGAGTAGGGGAGAGCGGGTCAAAATGGCATAGTGGGGCAAAACGGGATAATGAAACAAAACCCAATTTTCCGATAACTTTTGGATGGTGGCAGTGATGGTACATGGGACAAAACGGGTTTGAAAATCCTGATGTATCGTTGGGACAAAATGGGTCATCCAAAAATTATCGTAAGATTGAGTTTTGTCCATACTGTCCCGTTTTGCCCCGCTGTGCCATTTTGCCTCGGACTTCCCTATACACTCTCCGCACAGTATAGAATAATGAGAGAATACACCTCGGGTCCTAGCTGAATTTACAGAACGCAACGAGACCGGACACTGATAAACCGTCCAAATTCGCAGTTGCATTTATGACACGCGCGGGCGTGTAAAACCGCGGAATTTCGTGCTCGACGGGAGCAACGAGGGGTCGAACGGAGCAGGGGGGGGAGGGGGTTGGATTTGGGCTAAAGAGTAAAATCGTGCTTTCGGTTCCGCATAGTGTGTGCGAAAGAGGCAGAGAGGTAGATAACGCAGATAGGCGAGTACGCACTGTACACGCATATATACGTGTATATGTGTACATATACGGACTCGAAGTGGGATGAACATGAACAATCCTCGGTGGTTAGACCGAAGCGCCAAATTGGCGATTTAATTAACGGTATATGTAGAGCATATATAGATGTATAGAGGGATACGTATGCACTTCGAAGATAAAGGGGAATGGGAAACCGGGGGGGGGGGGGGGAAGGGGGAGCTCCCCTCACCCGTATACACAGCAATTTATTAGGTCTCGTTTCGTCTCTCGGCCTTCCCCCGCCACCACCACCGCCGTTACCACTACTGCGGCGCTACTCTTTCTACCCTGATATCCTATAAAGCCAGCACGAATAATCCCGGCACTGTGCGTTGTCATCCCGCAGAGACCACCAGCCAGTTTTCTATCGTGTAGTTTGGTATCATTTTTTTTACTGCTGGGGTAAGTTAGGGTGATATGGCGATGGTTCTTTAATCAATGAAAATTTGAGGTTCGACATTTTTTTTAAACCCTTAAATTTTGGTGGTAACGAACTCTAGAAATATTGAAGCGAAGTAATTCACTCGGAACTTTTGATATTTTTGATGCGGGTTTTAATTGCAGGTCTATAGGGTAGAGCGGGGCAAAATGGGGCAACGGGGCGAAACGGGGTTTTGGGCAAAACGTTATATCGGATACATAAAGCTTTTCTGCCCAGTTTTGCCAACTTGCCCGATCCAAAAATTATTGGAAAATTTAGTTTTGCCCAAAAACCCCGTTTCGCCCCGTTGCCCCATTTTGCCCCGCTCTCCCCTACATTAATATTTATAGAGCTGTCGCCCGAAGACAAGGGTGATTTGGCTGTAGTATTAATTATAGTCGATTAGGCCTAGAGAAGCATAGAGGGGTCGCACAAAACATTTCTTAGTACGTTTTATGTTGTCTGCACGAACTACAAAAAGACAATAATTACCTCCGTCAAATATTTCGGATGCAAAACTAAAAAGAAAACGGTCTTACTGGCCATATCACCATGACTTACGGATTACCCTACTTTACGGATTTTTTAAAATTCCTTAAGGTGCGATTAAAAAAATAGCATGATTTAATTATTTTAGTAACGAAATTGTTTGTAAAGGAGGAAAGTCAATTCGTCATTTTCAGACCACTCGTGTGAAGTAATTAAAAATACCCTAGAGAAAATATTACAATTTTTTATCATTACAATAATAATAAGTTTTTAAACCGTTTTTCTCCAGTGCAGGCTGAATGACTTCACGAGTGAATAATGCAACCCCCCCCCCCCCCGTTCCGCGTCTCTCGCTGTTATCCCGCTTATATACGTTTCAAGCCAGACGAACAGAAAGCTTAATTTGGAGCGTTGTGAGAAAAAAAAAGACTCCGACCACCCGGAAAAAGAGGATGGGACAAAAAAAAGAACTACAAGAAAGAAAAAAAAGAAGGGACGAGCACGGAGGATTCGGCAATTATTTCGGTAGCTCTCGCGGGCGATCCTGCCGATCGCAAATAGAACGCCGGATGATCGCAGGCCAGTTTCGTGAGGTGCACGTCGCGTTGGGAATTGCGGGCGGGGGGCGATAGCTTTAACGCTGGGCGAGTGAGTCGGTGCGGGCGGTGCCGGTGGAGGATCGCGGAGTCGAGGGCTGCAGGGTCGGGAGCGAGAGGCAGGACGGACCGACTGGCCGGATGACCGGCGAACGGTAGAGGCTGGACGGAGCCAATTGGACGAGAGGCAGAGCGAGAGAGGAAGATTTTGTGCCCAGAACTCTCGCGAGCAGTATATAGAAAGGGTGGCGACGGCCAGCGAACCGCGAAATGAAAATTTTATCGACGCATCGAACCGGCCTCGAGCGAAATCTCTCCGATATTACTTAATAACGACGGCCGCCGCCGCCCGCTTCCGCCGGCTACAGCTCCGGCCAGGACTGCCGCGAATCTGTATACATATACCAGCTAAACGGACCGAGGGAGACGGAGAAAAAAAAAAAAAAAAACAAAGCGCGACGGGAAATCGTCCGACCGAAGAAAAATGAAAAGGTCATCGAGCATTAACTCATTTCGTGCGGAGCATCCAGCATCGTACCATTTTTTTTTACCGTCCTTTTTCACCGTTCCACCTTCCGGCTCACCCTGGCTCTACTTCGCACGGGCTTCATTATTCAATCGGCAAATTAAACGTGAGAACTCGTTCCTCTCGAGCGCAAAAAAAGATAATGCTTTACACAGTAGTTAGAGTCAGTTATGGGGCGCCCGGTCGCCCCCGCGAAATTGGCCGCCGTTTTTCAATTATCGATAAACTCTGAACTTCGGGCCCGTGTCCTCAAGGCGCGTAGGCTCGCCGGTGATCTATCCTGTCGTTACGCTTCACCCCGATTTCCCGATTTTTCGATTTTTTTTTAACTTGCTTTCATTTGGTCTTCGCGTCTTAGAGTTAAGGAGGGAGTCTCGCTGCGCGCTGCTTCGCATAAGTTTGACAACAATAAGAGAAAATTGCAAGTACTTCTTGATGGTGTAAAAATGGTTTTGTTTTATTAAAAAAAAAAAAAAATCAACGATTACTTAAAAATCTGAAAAAATAAACGAATCATTTTCGTAAATAACAAAGTTTTGTTGGCGGGTAATTTGTTAACCAATTAATTTTTTGATAAAGTTGTTAATAACATTTTGCAATTATTATTATGTAAAATTAATCTTCTCAGTACCTTTAGCATACGTGATTTTTTTCAGATTTTACCATCAAGAAGTACTTGCAATTTTCTCTTATTGTTGCCGAACTTATGCGAAATCAGCGCGCAACGAGACTCCCTCCTTAATTCCAGTCGAGTCACATCCGATCGAAACATCGTGCAAAAGTTTCGTCGGTTAACGGCACGGTACGTCGGCGTACGGCCGTCACTCACGAATTGATTTCGCAAGCTCGTATTCTATCAGTGTCGGGCCGAGTACTCACTCGGCACTCGCCCGACGCACAGTGGCTCGAGGGTCCGACCATTCGCGCGCTCGTACCACTGACGCGAGCCGGTGGATCGCTCCGGGGCCCCGCGCACGCGTCAGCACATCCACACGGGCCTCATGGTAATTTCATCGAAAATCGATCTCAGCTGGACATCCTTCGAAACCCGCCCGGGTACATCCGGTATACGATTTAGTACACACATCGCCACAGCCGAGGGCGAATATTCCGTAACACGGTGGAGCTGTCTCATGGATTTACGTACCACGCAAAATCCACTGTATATGAACTTGCCACCTGACAATGCGTTTCGGGCATCGCCTGCGCGGATAATGCGCTCTCGCCGGTGGGCTCGAGGTCGTCGTGTCACCAAAATATTTTCGCTCGTCGGTAATTATCCCGTTGTCGTGATTATTTAGATTGTCGGGACGGGAGAAATTTCGTTGCAATCCGAATTATCGACAATCGCTGAAATGGGATTAAATGCCGCGGAGGCGGAAGGGGGCGGGGGGTTAAGATGGACTTGCGGGGCAAGAGGGACACTTTTTTATCTATGCGAAAAAATTGGTAAAAATGGTCCCTTTGGCCCCATCGCCTCTAGATTATGAGGCTGAGCTTGAACAGCGATCCTTAGTTTAATTCGTCGAGCTAATTAAATTCGTGAGACGAGAGCTTACGCGCTAATCTGTAGATCAATTTACCGTCATAAAGGTTACAGTGGATTGAAGACGATTCCGGGACACGGTGGAGTCGCTCGTTCGGCTTTGCTAATACGCGACGGGCGGCCGGGCGGGCGTCGTTACAGACCGTAACGTTTGCCGGGGCGAGCCACGAGTCGCGCGTGTCCTCTCCACGGTGATAGACGCTATCTGATGGACCAATTAAAAGGAGATTGCCTCGATCCGTAATTACCTCGGATCCGAGGAGGAAAATCGCGGGGCAGCACGTCGAAGGGCGAGGCGCGCTGTTACGACGGGAGCTTTGAAGCGTGTCTACGTATGCTCCAGCGAAGCCTCGAAGCGAGGTCTTTCGGCTAGGTCGGACCAATATCCTGCGTAATGCGTTCGTAATCGTGTTTGTGGTTCACAAGCTTTATACCACGTGGCTATCTACAATGCACCGTGCGCCGCGTATCCACGCCCACGGATTACATCGTACAGGCAGGAAAGGCGAACCCCTCAGGCCGTTGCATCACAGACTCGCCGTACAGGCGCGTGCTCGTGAAGTCGTCGACTACATCGTGGCTCTGAAAACCTTACTTTTTAGCACACTGTAAAAAAATATTCGTATGAAATTTTATGTACCGGACTGACAGT
Source organism: Ichneumoninae sp. A BG-2022a (assembly GCA_030522665.1). NCBI lineage: Eukaryota > Metazoa > Arthropoda > Insecta > Hymenoptera > Ichneumonidae > Ichneumoninae sp. A BG-2022a. The sequence continues at coordinate 78,927 of JAPYZC010000182.1, forward strand.
TTTTATGCAAAAACTGGTGTATTCAATTTCATGGACGATTGCGATGAACAAAATAATGTTCGGTATATTAAAAGTGTTTTTAATTCTTAATTTTTAATAATTTACCTCAATTTTACTGTGAAGGTACGTTAATTTTTATAATTTACTTTAATTTCAATGAAAAAGTATATTAATTTTTCATCACGATTGTACATTAAATTTAGAGTATCAGTTATTGCATGAAAACTTCCAGTCCGGTACATTAAATGTACAATTAAAAAAATTGTACATAACTGTAAACTGTAAAAAACTGTATAACTGTGTAAAACTGTAAACTGTATAACTGTAAAAAATACACTGCACACTAAATTGCCTGCAGGAAAAAAAATCCATCAATAACAGTGAGATCGTCGATGAGATGGAAAAAGAAATGTAAAATGGAAAGAGGGGGAGAAGGGGGTATCGTAACAAGACGATAAAATTGGTAAAAAATTGGAACCCTTAAGAGAGTCCATAAAGCCTTTCAATTCAATTATAATTATACTTATAATCACAATTATAATATCGATTTATTTCTAGGGTAAAAGTGGTGAATATGGCCCACCTCGATTAACACGTAAATCAATTATATGTGGACCGGGCTATATTCCCCACTTTTACTCTATAAATTATTATTACAATTATGTTAGAAAATTGTGAATGACATAAAAGACCAAATGACAAGTTTCCATGTCACAAACTTATCGTCACTCTACCAAGCGGATGTGTTACTCATCGAACAATAATATTTTTACGAATCATAGTGCTCCGATTTTGCAAAGTTATTATTATTATAGTGCATAGCAAGTTAAGAAACCGTCGGTGCGCGTCATCGTGGACCTGTGGTGCGCCTGCACGGAGATCCAATCCGGTCCTTTCACACTCGTACCGTATCTACTTGGTAATATGCAGCCAGCGCTGCGGCTGCGAGGACTTTGGAGAACTCGAGCGCGAAAACACGGGGTATTCACGGGGACAAAGAAAAGAAACGTTATGGAAAAGCGTTTCCATTTCACCTTTTGCTCCTCGGTAGAGCGACGGTATCTCGGGCGAGAGAGGGCGAGCGAGCCGGTCGTGGCTGCTGGTCGGACGATTGGTTTTTCCAATCGAACGTACACGAGACGCCCGACTACTTTATGTTCGGCGTGTTTCCACGACCACGAAAACTATACAGGGAGTAAAAGCCGAGCGTCGCGGCGTCTCGCTACCGATGTCGTTAAGAAGTCTGCAAACTCCAGATACGGGGCATAACCGGTAGCGGGCCACGTTTATACCTATCGGGTGAATGACCGGTGAAAAGAATTTTTGCACTTCCGGTCGATGGCGTCGAAACCGCGGTCGCTCGTACGTTTCCGCCGCGGGACCAGAAAAGCACCGGCGTTTTCCGCTTAATGCACGCCGCGTAAATCCCGGCCTCGTGTGCGAGTGTCGCGTGTTACACGATCGTTCCCGCTCCGGTACGTTATAGAACCATATGTTTGCGTAATAAAGCCCAACTGTTTACCCGGACGTTACCGGAAACGCGGGCGAAATTGCGTCAATGTATTTTACGATGAAATCGTAGAGACGTTTCATCGATTTTTTTTTTTTATTTCATAACTCACACATCCGGTGTTCTGTGACTCGGTGGAGAAAGCCGTCGTTTCCGGGAAAGGAAAAAGTAGGCTTGGCGGGGGACGAAATTAATCACACGAAGAGCGATCGGTCAATGTCGCACGCGGAGCTATCGGAGGACGCACGCCAACGTCGCTTACAATAAACCATTAGATATTCACGATACAGCTCGCAAACATTACTCTCTTACCTTCTTATTCACCCGTCCCGCGATTCATACACCGCGATATAACGCGAGCCTCGCTCCCTGTCCCTTATTTATCATCGGGGACGGATAAATCGATTAATCATCGTCATAGATGAGGTGAATTAGTCGTGGATATCAACCCCCTCGGCGCGGCGAAGAGCCAGGGATTGTTGTTGCGCGTGTGACCGGCTAAATAATGTCTCTTGTCGGGAGAGCATCGAGACACGCGACGACGCTCGCGAGTATGATCTAGGAAGATCTAGTATCTCATCTGTAAATGTATTCCAAAAAATACACTTAAAAGTTACATTTAACATTTGTTTTCTTTACTTCAATTAAATTTCACCATTTCTGGAAGTGTAGAGAATTATGAATAAAAAAAAAATGTCGACCTCTAAAAAGTGTGAAGCGATCGAGATCACAATTCGTATAAATTTTGAGTTACATCTCTGGAATATGAAAGTCCACCTGCAACGTTATTGCGCATGTAATCGTCTGTGTAATGTTTTTTGTCGGGAGAGCATCGACACGTGGGACGACGCACCCGAAATTGATCTATGAATATCTAATATTTCATCTGCCAATGACTTCCAAAAAATACACATAAAAATTACATTTACCGGTAAAAGATATTTTCAAGAGATCGAGATCACAATTGCGTGAATCTTGAGTTAGATCTCTGGACGGAATAATCAAGTTCCCCTGTAACGTTATTGCGCATGTAACTGGCTAAATAATGTCTCTCGTCGAGAGAGCAACGAGGCACGCGAGGACGCTCGCGAGAATGATCTAGGAAAATCTAATATCTCATTGGCAAAAGACCTCCAAAAAAAAAAACACTTACAATGTCGTTTAAAATTCTTTTCTTTTACGTATATTTCACAATTTCTGGAAGTGGAGAGAATTGTGAATAAAAAAATAAAAATGATCTACCGGTAAAAGATACTTTGAAGCGATCGAGATCACAATTCGCGTGAATCTTGAGTTAGATCTCTCAACGGAATATGAAAGTCCCCCTGTAACATTATTGCGGCCGCTTCCGGACAATGGCCATTATTTCCACGTTACATTTGGAGGGTGAACCGCGGGTGGGTTCGTCGCTTTGCTAACCCACCCTCGAATCGCGATAGGAGCAGTGTATCGCTTGTTCGCCAGAGACACGAGGGAGAATCACACAATGCGTCCAGCCATTGTTTGCCAGATAACCTAAGTTCAGTAGCTATTTAATAGGACCGGGGAGTTGGAAAAGCGGAATCCTCAAACTATAACTCCGCGTTGAATGGTACAGTAGGTAGGGTAACATTAAATTCAACCTCCGTTCGGCGAACCCGCTCCCTCCGTCGCCTCTTCGCGGGCTTCGATGCCACGCGCGATTTATCGGTCCGCCGCAGATTTGTGCAGAGGTCGCGAGGCGAACGAACGTGCCCACGGCTCCGAAGGGACCCGTGAGTCTGGCTCTCGCTCGTCACCGTTTCTAATCAGACATTGTCGAACCATTCCACGTTACACTCGTAATCGCATTATTTATTTCATGACTTGGCACACAGACAGGAGAAACCCGCATTTGCTTCTATGTGTTCGCTTCGCTATTCGGGGCTTTTCACCCCGGTTGCAGAATCGCTTGGAGACGACAGTTAAATCCTTTGACGTTAGTATCCCGAAACGACGGTTCGTGTGAATAAGTAAAATGACATTGTCATTCAGTAGAAACACTTTACTTAATTTTTGCTTTTTAAGATTTTCATAGGATGATGAGGTTATTTAAAGCTTAAAGTGGTCAAGCACCGCACATGATCGGACAGTTTCTTTGACATCTATGATGATGTGCATTTAAGTTATCCAGGACTAAGCATGATTAGACAGTTGACTGACATCCACAATGACATGCATCCAAGGCATCCAGGACCACGTATGATTAGACATTTGACTGACATCTACAATGACATGCATCCCAGGCATCCAGGACCACGCATGATCAGACATTTCTCTGATATACGAGATAGTATGCATTCAAGTGGTCCAGAACCACGTATAATCAGACATGACTCTGACATCAAAAATGACATGCATTCAAGAGGGCCAGGACCATGCATGATCAGACATTTCTCGGATATACGAAATGGCATGCATTCAAGAGGGCCAGGACCATGCATGATCAGACATTTGACCGACATCCAAGACGACGTGCATCCAAGGGGTCCAGGACCATGAATGATCAGACATTTCTCTGGTATCCAAGGTTACATGCGTCCAAATCGTCGAGGACCGTATTTGATCAGACGTTTCTTTGAGATCCAAGACTATATGTAACCATGTCAGGGTCGTGCATGATCAGACACTTAGTGCGTTCTCGAGTAAACTCGAATTTATCGATGCGAAATGAATAATCTAAAAATCTCTAATACCTCTCGCAAACACAGTACGAAAGCTGGATCCGCTTTTCGCCGTACTTAACGTAAGTACGATTGGTATTATTTATCGCCTGTAGAATCAACGCTGCCTCCGTAGTGTATGTAGTTCGAGGGGGAGGTAAACGTTGTCGGTAGGAGGTCGACGACCCCTCGGAAGCTCGCGAGGACTACTCTCGCGACCTTCCCTGGAGACGAACAGCACCGGGATGCAGACGTTCCCGAGTGCTTCTTCCTTGGTCGCGCGTTTGGCGCAGGTGGTCCTTAACATAAATTTTCGACCGAGGTAAAGGGGTGTCGAGGAGGGTTTCGAGAGGGCCTGGCAAGCAGCGTCCCGTGGTAACACCGCTGCGAGCCACCGTTATAGTGAGGCTGTGAGAGCGACGGAGCCAGCGATATGTTCCCTTGCCCCCTTTCCGTCCCTTACCGAAACCTTCGGCAAGCCCACACCCTCACGGCGCTTATTTGAGCAGAGTTTAAGCGCACCCGGAGGCCTCCCTGCTCGGCTGCACCTGCTCGTAATTGTCCTGATATTTGCCGGTGTGTTCCCTACCGAAGGAGCCGGCCCTACACGCGTGCAAAACCTCCCCGAGGCTTAGTTATTAATCGGCTTTAAATTCACCCGACAGCTATGGTACACACACACACTTCTCTCCCTTTCAGTTTTACGAACTTTATCACCTTTCCCTCGCACACACCGTATCGATTTATTTTATTTTTTTGGCAATGACTTTTTCCTTTTTCCACCTCGTAGTAAATTTCACAAACGCGTTTCCGCAAGGCCAACGACGTTACGTTCTTTCTTTTCCCCTCTCTCGGTAAAAAAAAATGTGCTCGCCTCTGGCAGTCTCGGAGAGGCGAAAAACGTATTTATACCAGAACCATAAAGAAGAGTGAGGGTTACATATGCGCGTTTTGGCAGGAATATACCATTCGTAATAAGAGTCACTTTGAATGACGAGCGCGATGGGGATAAAAAAAGAGAATTCTGGATAGAGACTCGGCTGGCGGATTGAGGGTCGGCGGGGGGGGGGGGGGGGGGGGGGAGGGGGGGGCACGGAAGGGGCGGGGGCCGGCCTTTTAAGGGGG